>CM053786.1:139283401-139298401 GCA_028749045.1 Cupressus sempervirens
GTAATTTTTACCAGATCAAAGCTCTATTGTTACTCTCTAACAATTGTATCAATCTAGGGTAAATCCTTTGGATTAAGGTTGACCTAACAATCATTAGTAAATCCTTTAATAGGGTGGCATTCCAAGTGGATGACCTAAAGTCCTCTAACAAGGCTCACTTCTAATAGGGTGATTAAAATACTTTAATAGGGTCACATTTAATAGTGTGTATTATAACCTTTAACAACGTTGACCTTTCATAGGGCATCACTTCAGAAGAGTGAAAATGGAGTAGCATGTTACTGGTGGTTTTTTCCAAAATTGGGTTTTCACGTAAATCATTTTTTTATGTGTTTTGATGAATCTATTATGTTTCAAGCTTTACATTTGAACAAATTGATTTCATAGTAAGTTGCAAGTTTTAAGTGATTGCATATTCATTTGGATGTATGCATGAGTATGAATGTTTTATGGGTTCACTAAGCTGTGAAAAGTTTTATTTCTACATCTAGACCTTGGATAACTGATTCACCCCCCCTCTCTGTTATTCTAAAGTAATTCCAACAATTGATATCAGATCCATCTACTTAAAAGAACGAGTTTGAAGGTACTAGAAGCACAAAGATCAAGATGTCAAAAAGAGATGTACCCAAGCTCAACAGAGATAACTTTCCTATATGGAAAAGTTTGATGAAGCTACACCTTGGAGAAATTAGAGATTATGTGCAAAATACCATTGAAGTGGAACATGTTGATCCAGCAGGTGCTCCAACTATTGAAGATATGAAGAAAAAGAAAGAACATAATCAGGCAATGTTGGAGATTGTCTTTGCCCTAAGCTAGGTTGAGTTTGATGATATCAAAGGATGTAACACTACAAAGAAGATGTGGGATGCTCTGACTACCATCTATAGAGGAGAAAAAAATGTTCAAAGAGCCAAATCTGAGAGTCTCAGAGTTAAGTTTGATGACATGAGAATGGAAGAAGCTAAGAATATCACTCAATATATTGGTAGGATAAAAGTTGTGAGTGCAATAAAAGGTGCTACTAGTCAAATAGATGATGATATTGTGTTAAGTAAAGTCTTGAGGACATTTTTACCCATCTATGCAATTAGAGTTTCTACAATTCAAGAACTAAGATGTATTCCAGGGAATGACCTAATGCTTGAAGGTCTAGTACGTAGACTCACTACTTTTCAATTGTCTAACTTTGACAACTATAAACTAGAGAGCCTTGAATCTTCTTTCAAAGCTAAGCTATTATTGAAGGACTTTGAAGAACCTAAGTAGAAGAAGAGGAGAAAGATAAATTATGTATCTAGTAATAGTTATACAGATGAGGAAAATGTTGAACAATTGGAAGCACTACTAGCAAGAAGATTCCATAGAGGAAAAGGAAAGCTCAAAGGTAAGTTACCCATCATTTTTTTTAATTGCAATGAAGTTGGTCATATTGTTGCAAGATGCACATAGAAGAAGAATGACAAAGGTGGTGACAAGTACAAAAATAGAAGAGAAAATGATAGTAGAGATTACGAAGACAAAGGCAAGAAGTCATGCTACAATGTTGAAGAAGAAAGCAAGGATGATACTGATGAAAATGATGATGAAGTGGTGTATGTTGCAATGAAGGATGAATTTGATGAAGATGAGGCAACTGCACTTGTGACTTGTGTGAACAAAAATGATAGGTGGACCATTGACAGTGGATGATCACATCATATGACTAGAGACAAAACTAAGTTCATTACCTTAAGTTGTTATGAAGGAAATAGTGTAAGATATGGTAATGATACACCATGTTTGACAAAAGGAAAAGGTTCTATCAAACTCATAGATAAGATTTCGTGTGACAATGCTTACTATGTTGAAGGATTACATTATAACTTATTGAGTGTGTCACAATTGAATAATTTGGAATGTAAGGTTAAATTTTAAAATGAGATTGCTAAGATATATGATGCCAGTGGAAAGTTGATTGGTAAAGGTGATCAAACTATAAGTAATCTATTCTATCTAGACATAGAGGATGCTACTTGTCTTGTTGTAAGATTTGATGATGTATGGCTATGGCACAAGAGGTTATGTCATCTTAATTTTGATAACTTGGTTAGTATCAGTAACATGAAGAAAGTTATAGGATTGCCTAAGTTGAAGAAACCCAACAACATAATATGCAAACAATGTCAGCTAGGAAAAATGACAAAGTCAAGCTTTAAGAGTAAAGTGTATACCTCTAAAGATATACTTTAGATTGTTCATACTCACTTGTGTGGACCAATTGATGTGAAAAGCTACAAAGGAGATAAGTACATTATGTTGTTTGTTGATGATTATTCTAGAATGATGACAGTTATGTTTCTGAAATAGAAATCTTATGCTTTTCAAATGTTTAAGTGGTACTTGACAAGAGTTAAGAAAGAAATAGGTAGGAGTCTAAAAAATTTGAGATTAGATAGAGGAGGAGATTTCACATCAAATGAGTTTGAGATGTTCTATAATGATAGAGGAATTAAAAGAAAAACATCTGAACCAAGGAACCCTCCACAAATGGAATTGCTGAAAGAAGAAACAAATCTATAATGGATTGTGTTAGAACACTCATGATCAAGAAAAATCTTGCTTTGAAATACTAGAGAGAAGCTATAAGTATAGTTGTCTATACTTTGAATTGTGTAAAAGTCAAGAAAGGTACTCATACTACACCTTTTGAACTATGGTATGGACACCAACCAAATGTGAAATATTTTAAGGTATTTGGAAGCAAATGTTACATTCTTAAAGATGTTAGAAATGGAAAGCTTGATGAAAAAAGTGAGGAAGGTGTATTCCTTGGTTACTCCACAAGAAGTAAAGCTTATAAGTGTTTAAATACTAACACTAACAAAGTTGTGGAAAGTGCAAATGTAAACTTTGATGAATATACAAAAGTACATGAGGCTGAACCTATGAAAGAACTAGAAGAATATAAATTATTTGTATACTTTTATGAAGGAATGCCTGCTCAAGAAGATGTTGGAAACCAACAACAAGTTTCAGTGACTACCGAATCACAACCAGTGAATGCCAAATTGAATTTAGGAACTGAGCTGCATTCAGATGCCTAGTTACAGAATGAAGAAATTGCACATTCTAATTCTAAAGTTAGTATGCTTGAAAGAGGAGTTGATATACCTGACAAAAATATACATAGTGACTCAGAAGCTTAAAGAAAAAATGAAGAAACAAGAAAAGCACCAAGATTGTCTAAATATGTCAAGAGACATCATCCTATAAATCAAATCATTGGAAGCAAGGATGCTAGGCCAATGACAAGAAATGGATTAAGAAGTGATACATATTTGCTAAGCATGAAGGAGCCAAAAATAGTTCAAGATGCATTAGAAGATGATGACTTGTACAAGGCCATGGAAGAAGATATTGAACAAATTCATGGAGTCTAGTTCCTAGACCAGAAGACAAAAATGTGATTGGCACCAAGTGGGTATCTAGAAACAAGCTAGATGAGAATGGTGAAGTCACAAGAAACAAAGAAAGATTAGTTTGCAAGGGATATGCACAAGAAGAAGGAATTGAATATGGAGATAAATTTGCCCCTATTGCAAGAATGGAAGGAGTAAGAACTCTACTTGCTCACTCTGCATACAAAGGTTTCAAGGTTTATCAGATGGATGTTAAATCTACATTTCTAAATGGCATGCTAGAAGAAGAAGTTTACATAGAATAGCTAGAAGGATTTGTTGATGTTAACAATAAGAACATGGTATATAGACTACATAAAGGTCTTTATGGTTTGAAGCAAGCACCAAGAGCATGGTATGAGAGACTTCACAATTATCTTGTGAATATTGGATTTGAAAGGAAAAATGATAATAGCAATCTATACATGAAGATAGAAAAAGGAAAAGGTATTTTGTTATCTAAAATATTTGTTGATGATATCATATTTGGAGGTCAAGATGCTTTATGTAAGGACTTTGCAAATTAGATGAAGCAAGAATTTGGAATGTGTATGTTTGGAGAGATCAAATTTTTTGTGGGTTTACAACTATATCAAATGAAATATGGCATATACATCACTCAGTCAAAGTATATTAGAGAGATATTGAAGACATTTGGATTAGATGATTCCAAACTAGTAAGTATGCCTATGGTGATAGCACACAAATTGACAAAGAATGATGATTCAACTAAGGTGAATCAAACAATGTATAGGTCTATGATTATCAAATTGCAATATGTAGTACATAGTAGACCTAACATTGCATTATCTATAGAGATAGTTGCAAGATTTTTTGCTAATCCTAGGAAGAATCATCTAATGTCTATGAAGAGAATAATGAGATATTTGAAAGGAACAAAAGAGTTTAGTCTATACTACAAGAAGAATGAAAAGTTTGAATTGAGAGCCTATACTGATGTTGATTGGGCTGGAAACATTGATGACAAAAAGAGCACCAATGGAGGAGCATTTTTCTTAGGCAAGAGACTACTTACATGGACTAGTAAGAAATAGAGTTGTACTTCCCAATCTACTATTGAAGCAGAATATGTTGTTGCTACTATTAATTGCACAAACATTGTATGGATCAAATAGCTACTCAAAGGAATGAAGGAAGAGATCACAAAACTTGTGATACTTTATTTTGATAATACAAGTGCTATCAATATATCAAAGAATCCAGTGATGCATACAAAGACTAAGCACATTGCAATCAAGTATCATTATTTAAGAGATTTAGTTCAAGAAGTACAAGGATAATTTAAGACAATGGTAACATGATGCATTTATAATCTACTTGAGGTTACAAATACTGGCTACACTTAGAAATTATATAAGAACATGTGATACAATGTTTGTCTACCAAGCTTGACCTAGTAGATAGTAGGTGTCAACCAAAGTTAGTGCAAGCCAAGTAGAAAATCAGTTGGAGTTGAGTAAGTGCAAATTATAATGGATCTCAAGCAAGTTAGTTAGTGCTGAGTAAAGTTTAGTAGGTGTCGAGCACCAGTAAATTTTAGCTTATGCCATGTGATTTTGTAGTGGATACTGAGTAACATAGTGTGTGTCGAGCATCAGAAGATTGATAATGTTGAGGTACTGCATTATTTCAAAGATTGTGAATTCGATAAATCTCAGCTAACAAGTTTAATTTCTTGGATTTTTTGAACTAGGTGGAAGATAAGGATAATAAGCTGGTAGCACAAAATTTTGGGTAAACTATTTTGTGTCGAATTCAAAGTGGATTCTAGAGGAGGTTTCTAGAATAGACAAGATATGGGGTAGATACATTGTATCCTACCTAATCCATCTAAACCCTAATTTGTATGAGGGAGAATGAGTTGTAAGATATCTTAATTTCCTATTTATAGGAATTTTTGGTCATGAAGCAAGGTTGTCATGTGTGAGAACCCAAGGGAGACAAGAGGTCAAAGGGGTTTTGCTTCATCAAGTGACCTAAGAGAAGAGTCTGCAATGGTATGTTAAGCAAGAAGGCTTAAGGAGATATATGCTTGAAGGGTGAACAAGCTATTAGAGCTACAAAGTATGAAGGCCAAGTAGAATGGAGGATTGAACAGAGATCTATAATCTGCAAGAGAAGTTGTAAAGTTGTATTAGATCAAAGCTCTACTGTTACTCTCTAACAATTATCTCTTTTCTAACTTTAATATGTTGAAGCATCTCTTTTAGAGTACAATTAAGATTGAAGGGTTTATTGTCCTTTATTTTTACCTCATACATGACACCTTCCTCCTTGAGTATCCTAGTGCATGCACTGGTGACTTCCAACAATTGTTTCCTATTCACCATATAGTTGAGATTAACCTGCACACAAATTTTATGCATAGTGAGTCTCTGAAGAGACTCGATAATAAGTTTAGACCTACCTTTAAATATGTCTGCATTCTTAACTAGACAAGTAAACCAAAGCACATAAGTAGACATAATAGCCTAGATGGTGTTCAAATATTTGGGGAGAATAGGAAAATGACCAGTGAAGGATTGGATGATATAAATACCACTACCCATAGGAATATCAAACCGACTCCAAACTTTGTTTGAAAAGTAGTAATCAAAGAATAGGTGGAAGATATTCTCAAGATGAGAGAAAAATATGTAGAGATAGGGATCACCATATGATTTAGTATGAGGAAGCTTATGGAGAAGGATATTCCAAAGGAAGCACTGGATCTTTGGTTTGACTTTTCTATGCGAAATGGAGGTAAGAGACTTGGTCATAACTTTGGTTTCTAAATTTAGGACCCATCTAGCATTGAGATGATTAAAGATTTCATCACTATAAAAAAGGAGGCAATAAAGGAATTTGGTTGTAGTGGAGAAAAGTGTTGTATCATCTATCTAAGCTAAGGAGGAGAGTTTGTCAACAACTTCTTCAATAGTACTAGGAAGCCTAGCAACCAACTAGGAATCTTTTATCATGGTATATGTTCTCTTTTGGGTACTAGGAATGTTGAACTCAACATCAAGGTCATCCCATGGAATCAAGGTCCCATTCCTAATTAGATCACCAAACTTGTTCATTCTCAATTTAGCCCACACTTTGGCTGAGCAACCTTGAATAAGAGCAAGGGGCCTCCCTTTTCTTTTGAGATTGCACCATGGGGATCTCTCCCCACAAATATTGGATTTTTTTGTCTATAATGCATGCCCCTGAGATCCATCCCTTTACACATTCTCATGCTTCCCAAATAGTTTTAAATAATAATGATTCAACTCTAATTTTCCACTTTCCTAAGAAGAGGTCATTAAGATGCATGTTTTTCCAAGACTTACCTTTGTATGGGTAGCCTCAAGATATGTTATCCCTAATGAGAACCTTTAGATAAGGTTCATTCCCTTTAGAGGTGTTGGCTATCCATTTAGCTACCAATACAATACCCTGCCATCTAAGATCATTAAGTCCTAGACCCCCTATTTATTTTCTCATTGCACAACACCTTCATTTGACAACATGTCTTTTTCTATGCCCTCTTTCATTAGACAGTAGGAAGCTTCTAATGGTTTTATGGACATAATTATTCTAGGCTTGATTGAAGAGCCAAGATGAGGAGTAATATATCATGTAAGTTGATAGAACTTTTTGGCATACTTGTATTCTTCCTATAAATGATAGATAGTTGTTATTTCGCTTGTTTGGTTTCTTGTTAATTTTTCTTTTGATGCACTCCCGCATTGCATTAATATTGGGTGCAACTAGGAAGAGAATTCCTAGGTATATGACTATGTGGTTCGGGTCACCCTAGGAAAAGCCAAATCTATTATAACATGTGGGGAACGGTCCTTCCAACCAAGCATTATCGACTTGGCAATTGACACTTTTCTTCCAGATACCTTATAGAAGAGATCAAGTTTGCTGGTAAGATTGGTGGTGTTGTTTTTTGATAGTTCAGTTAATAGGGAAGTTCCATCTGCAAATTTAACATTTTTCATCATCTTTATTAGATAGGATAATTCCTTTGAAATTTGGGGAAAGGGAGTCATCCATAAGTATATAGTGTAGACTATGAGCATAAATGAAAAATACTGAAGGGGAAAGGGGACATCCCTATCTGATTGACCTTGAGAGAAGAAAAGATTATGATCTTGATCCATTAATTTTAACTATTATTGTGGCATTAGCAATTAGGAGTGCCACCATTTTGTTGAAAGACTCTGGGAAACCTAGACAATCTAGCATCAATTTGATGAAGCTCCATTCTACTCTGTCATATGCTTTTTTTTAATATATAAGGAACATGGTTTCCTATTGACCTAAACATCTGACTCAATCCATTTCTTCCTAGCAAGTCATAAGATTTTTAAGTATATACTTACCTTAAATAAAGCATCTCTGGGTGAAATTAATGACATTAGGTAAAATATCCTTAAGTCTCAAGGCTAGAATTTTGTCAGAGATGATGAGCGGAGCAATTGGCCTCCAATTATTAATAAGTGATCTATCTCAATCCTTTACTATTAGCTTGATGAGACTTGCATTTATTTTAGGCCCCAATGTACTAAATTCCACTGCCATATCCATTCTGTGTGAAGTTTGTAGAATTCGTCTCGAATATCATCTAGTCTTGGAGCCTTTTCATTGTTCATTTGAGTGAAGCAATGTACAATCTCTTCCTTGGATATGGGTTTCTCGAGTAGGATTTTATCTTTTTCTAACACCTTTTTGTGGGATCAACTTCCTAACTCTATTCCTCCCTCTCCATTTCCTGGCCATTATCTTCATAGGTGAACAAATTCCTATACTAGTTAGAAAAGGTCTTGAGGACTTCATTGTTATCCTAAATTATCTTGTAATCCTCTCTGATAACATCTATCTTATCTCTTGATTCCTTAACTTTAAGTAGCTAAAATAAATATCTTGATCCCTTATCACCTTGATCGAGCCAGCTCATTCAAGCTTTGTTTTTTGCACCTTGAATTTTGACATGTTGGATTTCCCTTAGGTTGTCGCTAGTTGTTGTCAATAAAATTTGTCATTGTTCATTGCTTGGATCATATTAAAGGGATATAACTTTATTAACTAATGTCTTGTGTTTGGTGTGTTCTTCCCTTCACATATCCTTAGCCTTTTTCTTGCCCATAGTCTCAAAAAATTTCCACTAACTGTCCATCTAATTGTAGCACTAGAGCACTTCTCAATATAGTAAGTATACCATCTAATCATAATGGTGGTAGCGTTCACATTTGCATCTTTGAGAATGGACTTGTTAAGATAAAATCATGAGAATTTGACAAGGGGGTGTCTTTTGGTCAATCATGACAATTGTGACAACTATTGGATGATGATCTAAAAGTTTAAAGGGATGAACTTGAACAAATGACCCATCCTCTAATGGTTAGAAGAAAAAGGTATTACTACTAGAATAAAATATATCGAGCCAACATCAAATTCTCTTGTTTCCCTTTTGGAAGTGGGCCCAAGTATACCAGATGCTTTAATGGTCACCCCAATTATTAGCCAGTAGGTCAAATAGTTGAATCTTGCTTATCATTTTGCTCCAAAAGAATCTCTCACCCCCTTTCCATTCAAGTATGCACATGTCACTCTTATCTTTTTGTCTTTCCACCATGTTGAAGTCCCTAGCCATGAACCAAGGACTATCTTTAAGTTGACACATCTAGTTCCATAAGGGGATTCTCTCCATATATTCATCTAGGGCATAGACTAAACAAACCCCAAATTCCCTACCTTGATAATTCAAAGTAACTCAAACTTCTATGTTACAAGGTGAAGTGCCCTATTCTAGTACTACATTCCTCTATTTAGTGCTTATCAAAATAACATAGCCTCCTTTACCTTTTGGATGACAGGTATAAAAGGGTTTGGCATCTTTCCAGATACACTTTAGGGCTATTTCCAATTGGAATCCTATAGTTTTGATTTCTTACAGTAAAAGAAATTCAATATATCGATGTGATCCTAAAAGTCTTTTGATTACATACTTTCTAACTAGAGTTTAAAGTCCTCTAACATTCCATGAGATGTATTTGACCATATTAATTAGATCGATTATTTTTACCTTCTATACAAGGTTTAAACTTCTTGAAACACTTAGGTTAATCACCCATTTGGTTCAAAGAGGGTTTGGAGGAAACACTTGATATTCTAGGCCTCCATCTCTTCTTGTACCCCATGTTTTCTCCCTCAATGTGTCCTCCTTATGCTGATTGAAAAGTGTCTAAATTCTCTATTGAACCTTTTCTAGGTTTCGTACTCCTTTTGTTTGCATTGGAGGTGAAACTCCTTTCCTCTCTCGCAGGGTCATCAAGGTTAGATCATGTTTTCCCCTCCCAAAGTTGCTCTTATTTACTATCCTCTTAAACTCTCCATCACTCAAGATTCTAATTTCAAAAGCAATTCTCCTATGTGATTTATTGTTTGCAAGCTACAAGGGGTTATCTCAATAAATTGGAATCATTATCAGGTCAAACCTATTAAGTTTGTTTGCATAATCATATGTATGCATGATAGCATTTAGTCCTTCATTTTTGTTCTCTAGAGTGTATTCTTGTATAGGCTCTGTAGGGGCAAGGGCATCTAGAGAGGTCAAGTTCGCACTGACATTAACTCTAGGAGAGCAAAAGCTAGGTCCATTTAAAATGGCATCAAATTCCTCTAGGGGAGGTAGAATAGAGTATATATTTGGACCATTTATGAATTTATGTCCAGACTACCTCTTTATCTTTTCTATCACAATATATTATGCATTTATGGATTTGTGTTTAGGTTTTTATGGGAGAAGCCCAATGGTTTTAGGGGATGGTGGGCTAATGTCAATAGAAAGAGGAGCATTAGCTATCTTGGTGGGGTCAATCTCTATTGGGGGTTTAAAGGTAGACTTTAACTCATCAAGTTCAATGAAAAGATCTATAGAGACACATGGGGTATCAAATCTCAAAGAGAGTAAGCTAGGAATATGAGAATCCTTTATTCTTTTAGGCTTGTCTAGATTGATTGCTGGAGTTCTAACCAGACTTTATGACAAGAAGGAAACTTTTTTGTAGATGGCCTTCTTTACTACACAAAAAACATGAGTTGATCCCACCTAAGAATGAAACATGATATACAAAACATCATTCTTGGATAAGGAAGGATATATCCTTAGGAAGTTCTTTACTAGGTTCGATTGTGATCAAGATTCTTGCATCCACATGCAGCAAGCAAGTAGATGACCTATCCATCTGAATGACTTTGACAAGGGGTTCAAGAGCCTAGAAAATGAGGTTCCAAAGAAATGGTGGGAGGTTACTAATAGTCACCCATCTTGGGGAGGAAAGGGTTAGGATTTCATCATTAAAAACATTAGGAGACCATAAAATTTCTTAGAAGGTGAAATGACCTATTCTCCAAAATTATCTATCAACAGTACTCTACTGTGATTTTGGGTCATCAAATAATATCAGGAAGAAACCTTTTTCAATCATACCAAGAAAGGATAAATGAAAACCTAGTTTCTTGGTCCAAATGTTGTGAAGTCATTCATGAAGGAAAGATCTTGTAAGGATTTTACTAATGTCTTGAATAGAGAGAAAAATAGCAATGTCTCTGAGCCTCAATTTTTTTCTCTTAATAGATTCATTCATTTGCAAATTAGGAAGAAAAATGTACTCAGAGGGGCTTGAATCCTTACCTAAATCTCCTCATCATCATTCATCATTGCCATTTATTTTCCTTGAGAGCTCAAACCTAGCTCCATTTAGGATCACTAGTTTGTAACTCACAACTTGGACAAATGTTTTCAATCATTCAACACTTTGGGCAACAAATTTTTTAGTGTGAGAATTAGGCATTTCCTACAAAATCCCACCCAATGAAGCAACACCCATTTATGCCAACCAACTTGTTTGCATTCATTAATGAGGACATGCTAGTAGTACAAAGGGAGGATGGTCCTTCACCTTTTGGAAGGCCTCCTTGGGATTGGTAAATGTACAAGCACTCCGGTTGATAGAGTTGTAGAGCTAATTTTTAAAAAATCCAAAGTTTCTAAAAGAAAAATGATCTTTCATTATATATAATGACATATAGGTAATATGATAGAGAGTGTGAATTATATTATTGAATTGTGCAAAGCTCATTTTGCTAGTCATGATAACACAATAGACATTATTTTTGGGAAGTGAAAGGTTGTGTGTGTGTGTGTGTGTGTGTGTGTGTATACACATATATATATACACAGACACACACACACACACACACACACACACACACACACACACATATATGTATGGATATATATATATATATATATATGTATGTATGTATGTATACATATATATATATATATATATATATACATATATATATACATATAAATATATATATACATATATATATATATATATATATGTATGCATGTATAAATATATATATATATATATGTATGTATACATACATACATATATATATATATATATATATGTATGTATGTATGTATGTATGTATGTATGTATGTATGTATGTATACATATATATATATATATATACATATAAATATATATATATATATATATGTATGCATGTATAAATAAATATATATATGTATGTATTTATACATGCATACATATATATATATATATATATATATATATATATATATATATATATATATATATATATAGATATAGATATATATATATATATATATATATATATATATATATATATATATATATATATATATATATATATATATAGATATATATATATATATATATATATATATGCATGTATGCACACACACACACACACACACACACACACATATATATATGTATGCATGTATAAATACATACATACATACATATATATATGTGTGTGTGTGTGTGTGTGTGTGTGTGTGTGTGTGTGTGTGTGTGTGTGTGTGTGTGTGTGTGTGTGTGTGTGTGTGTGTGTGTGCATGTACACACACACACACACACACACACACATATATATATATATGTATGCATGTATATATACATATATATATATATATATATATATATATATATATATATATATACATATATGTGTGTGTGTGTGTGTGTGTGTGTGTGTGTGTGTGTGTATTTATACATGCATACATATATATGTGTGTGTGTGTGTGTGTGTGTGTGTGTGTGTGTGTAAATAGATATATCATTGTTAAAATTCAAGTTTAATTATTAATTTTGAAACATGGCATATTTTTCATATTTGTAATAGATATAGATCGATCTAATCCTTACTATTGTCAAATGATTGTTGGTATTAGAATTTTACATCAAGTGATGAATGCAGGGCACCAGAAACCTTCATTGATTAAAGTATGAGAGAAATTGTGTTTTAGTAATGATTTCATTAAGGACAATCCAATGAGTGAATGTGAAAATATTGTAAATTGATATCTTTCACAATGGGATTTGCAAGAGATAGCCAAAAAGCCTCCTTTCAAAAATGTTGACATTCACATTGACATTCATGATCATGTATATTTAGTTGATTATGAGCACATTTTTTACTTAGTTATTGTAAGTTTGTGCATATGTATTTGTATGTTCTTTAAAATTAATTTATATATTTAATTTTTCAATTTAATATTTTGTTTTGTTTTTATGTATGTGGGAGATACTTTTATTTTCCAAGCCTTAGTAGATAATGCAAAAAATGTAGACTATTATCTACTAAGATGCATAAGAGAAAAACACAAGTTTCTAGAAGGAACTATAGATGTTGATGGAAAATCATATCCAATTGGTTCAGTTCTCATTGAAGGTACATATTATCAACAAATAAAGGTAGACAAAAGTAGTATTGAATTTATCAAATACATGCATGGACAAAAAGTTTTACATTACAATAACCATATTATAGAAACAAAATTGCAATTCAAGACAATGCAAAGAAAAGGACACAAAAATCAAAACTGGAAACTTTCTATTGAAGAACATGAAAATATTTAGAGATAATAAAAAATAGAGAGGATCCTAACAATACATTGTTTGTAGAGCTCTAAGCTAAACTTGTTTCCATGTAGCTCTCATACTTTCATATTTGAACTCTTTAATTTTAACACTTATTTAATGTACCTTGGATTTTAGATATGTGTCTTTATAAATATATACCTTGGATTTGGGCTCTTAGATCTTGGATACGCTAAATTATGTTATTTTTATTTTGATTATTTCATAAATCAATGTTAGATTTATGCTTCAAGATGTTATCTATGCTTTCATTTATATTTTTATGTATTCTTTGATGATTGAATTCTTTGAATGGTATCCCCTTAAGACATCCTCTTAGGATCTCCCCTTAGGATATCCCCTTAATATATTCCCTTAGGACATCCTCTTAAGACATCTTGTTAAGACATCCCCTTGAGACATCCTGTAAGGACCTCCTCTTAAGATATTCCTTTAAGACATTTCCTTAGGACATCCTCTTAAGAAGTCCTCTTAGGACCTCCCCTTAAGATATCCCCTTAAGACATTCCCTTAGGACATCCTCTTAAGACATCCTCTTAAGACATCCTCTAAGGACATCCCCTTAAGACATTCTCTTAGGGCATCCTCTTAAGACATCCTCTTATGAATTCCCCTTAAGACATTCCTTTAGGACATCTCCTTAAGGCATCCCCTTAAGACATCATCATAGGACATCTCCTTAATAAATCCCCTTAATACATACTTGGGCTATGGTTTAATGATTATATGTTTTGTGAACATGCATTAGATGGTTTGATTTAAATTTATGCTTCAAGATGTTATTTATGCTTTGATCTATGTTTTTATGTATGTTCTTATGTATTCTTTGATGATTAGATGGTTTTAATTATATCCCCTTAATACATCCCATTAAGACATTAGGACCTCCCCTTAAGACATCCCCTTAAGACATCCTCTTAGAACCTCCCCTTAAGATATCCCCTTAAGGCATTCCCTTAGGACATCCTCTTAAGACAACCTCTTAAGAAATCCTCTCAAGACCACCCCTTAAGATATCCCTTTTAGACATTCCCTTAGGACATCCTCTTCAAACATCCTCTTAGGACATCCTCTTAGGAAATCCCCTTAAGACATTCCCTTAGGACATCCTCTTAAAGAATCCTCTTTGGACCTCCCCTTAAGATATTCCCTTAAGACATCCCCTTAAGACATTCTCTTAGGACATACCCTTAAGATGACCCCTTAAGAAATACTTGGTCTATGATTTTGTGATTATATGTTTTATGAGTGTGCATTAGATGGTTCAATTTAAATCTATGTTTCAAGATGTTATTTATGTTTTTATGTATGTTTGTATGCATTCTTTTCTAATTGAATGCTTTGAATGGTTTGAATCTAGCATCCCCTTAGGATATCCCCTTGATACATTATCTATTTTATATGTTGTCTCATTGAATGGTGTGAATCTAGTATCCCCTTAAGGTATCCCCTTAATACATTGCATTTTATAGTTCATTAATGTTATATTAAAAAAATCCCTCAAATGTATCGCCTTAAGACATGTGATTTGATGATTACATGTACATTATCTA
>CM053786.1:139303401-139583401 GCA_028749045.1 Cupressus sempervirens
TGGAAGTGCTATGGACAAAATGCTTTTGGCTTTAACTATTTTGATCATAACCTTGTCAGATATCCTAAAGGGTGATACATGTTTTTTATTTTACCCTATGGTCAAATTTAAACATACACTTAGTACTTGATTATTCTTAAGCCTAGTGGATTTCCTTCCACTATATAAGAGCAATTTAGGTGAAAGATTCCTAGTTTTTCTTTTCATCCTAGTGATTTACCCTTGTATCTATTTTCTTTAATCACTAGGAAATCTAAAAGAAGGTATAAGGAAGGGTCCAGTGGGACCTTAGGGATGAGACTTTTGCAACTTGGGAAGATGCTACATGCTTGAGAGATTTGTACTCTTATATTTTTATAGGCTTCTAGAAGTAAGCCTATGCCTAGTGGGGGAGGTTGTAGTGTCTCCCGCATTTGCATTCTATACCTTGTAATGTTTTGGTTTCAAGAGATACTTTGATACTCATGTTTGAGGACATTCAAGATGACCTGATGGTCAAATATTATATTTTTATTTACCAGTATCATAGATGTCAAATGCTTATGTTGTTCAGTTTGCTCATATCTGCATGATGATGTTTATTGATGTGACATGATGCTTTATGATGATATTTGGTTATTTTATATTCGGACATATACTCTTGTTTATGATTATATGATGGACTTATTGGATTTTGGATACATTGATTTGATGCTACAGCTATTTACTTCATTCTTGCTTTGAGATGTTTTATGATGTAGTGAATGATTTAAATAGATTATTTTAATGTGATTAAATAAATTTTTATTAATGTGATTTAATGCATTTATCACTTCAGCTATATCATTATATGCAATTGCACTTGATCATGTTGTTTAGTTTGCAGGATTTATATCCCTAGTAGTGGCACATGGAGTTAGTGATTCAGTTGTTCTTACCTAGCCAATGTTGTCCCTGTATGGTCAACTTATCCAATTTAATTGATTAATTAAACCCTCTTGTGATTTAATAAATCTAGACTCATTTGTATTATGTGATTAGACCAATGAACTTGTCTATGCATCTAGAGGTTTGCATTTATCATGAAAGTTATTATGGAATATTGAGATTTAATAGTTTTGGGAATTTTATATTTGATTTAATTATCTAATTCTCAACAGTTTTGTTGTGGTTTAATTCCATTTAATTGGAATTAACTAATTTTGACTAAGTTGAGAAAGGGTTGTTTTAGTGGGCCAATTAATTTCTTAATATTATATTCCACTTATAAAAGCGAGTATATATCCCAAAAGGGAATTATTTCTTCACTTCTCACTTGTGAAATAGGAGTTTGGATATCAAATTCCAAAATGCTCTCCAAAGGATTTACCATTCTGTTTGTTGTAGTAGTTATGAGTGTGGGATCATCGTGAGGTTGAGCTCATTGGATCTAGCTCAGGGAGACCTTCGTTTGCCTAAATTTTTGGTGGTGACCACAAGCTGATTGGTTTATTAAGCCTGTTCCTATTTTAGCCCTTTTGGCTATGAGGTAGGGCTCTCTTGTTTTACATTTTTCACTCCATTTTGGAGTCTTTTTCTAGTAGTAAATTGTTTGGAGTTTGAGAACTAGTGTTCCCCTCTATTTTTCCATGCTAGCTCTACCTGATTGGGTGGGTATGAGTGTTTGTACCTTTTTGGACTTAAGGGTTTGGGATTTTGTGTCATTATGCTAGCCATTTTTGCATACGAACTCTAAACCCAGATTTTATTTGATATATATGGTTTTTGTACCCAATGTCATCATGGGTTTTAATTTCAAATTTTTTGGGCATTTTTTGTTTTTTCCTTGACTTACATGTCACCAGGTTTTCTCAAGTTTTCTTGGCATGGAAGTTGGTCATGGATCTAGATTATCTGTAGGGATAGCCATTTGACCATAGATATATTTTATTGCATTGGGATTCATGTTGAATCCATACTCCCAGATATAGGCCAGTTGAGTGATTTTTTTTACTTGTGTTTTATATGTTTCTCATCTAGCCCTTGTTGTTTATGATCATCTTGTAGTTAGTGTTCCCACACATGAGCATGTGAGCATGCACTTGTCAGTTCTTGCATGACCTGAGCTCCTAGTTGATTATGATGCAAGAGCATCCTAGATTGCACTATTGTCATACATGTTTTTAGTTTTCCCTAGTTTCTCTTGAGTTGTAATGTCTTGCATTATTGTCAAGTTCTCAGTAAGTGCCAAGTGTTTAGTGGATGTTGAGATTCCTGGTTAATATCAAGTTCTTGGTTATTGTTGAGTGTCTTTCATTTACCAAGTCATCCTTTGGATGTTGAGTTTGTGTGGTTACTAATTCATCCTTTGGATGCCAAGTTCGTGTGGTTGCCAAGTCATCCTTAGGATGTCGAGTTCATGTGGTTGCTAAGTCATCCTTTCGATACCAAGTTGTCTTTGTTCGATTTCCTAGTGAGTCTAACCTTTGCATTTAATTTAGCATTAGATATTTTTTGTGAGCTGACTTGTGGCTTACCCTTGGCATTTAATTTGAGAATTTAATTTGTTTTATTTGCAACAAGCCAACTTGTGGTTGTGCATGTATTAAGAGGTCTTGGTTTGAGTTGTAGGTAGATAGAACTTAGAGGCAATAAGGATAGAATGTGAAGTTGGATGATCAAATATTGTAATTGAGTTGATACATGGTCATAATCCAAAAGGCCTTATAGTTGGGCATGTTAAAGAAATTTGGATGAATATATGAATGAAGTCATTTTCTTCCTCTATCTCCCAAGTGGTTTTTTTTCCTTGTTATTTCAGCTGTGTTGACTCTATGTAGGTGTTTGAATAGTTGGGTGTGTCATTGGCCTTAGTTATTCCTACAACCTTGCATCATGTGGTATAAGAGCCAAATTTGTCCTTATGAAGATTGGATTGCGTAGAACCCTAAATGAATTTGGTTGTCAAGTAGCAAATCTGAGGATTTGGCCTACGACTTGTAGAGGGTTACAATGTTACAAGAACCTAATTTGCAAAGATGGTTTGAAGTAGAGGAAATGTTGATGATGCAATATTGGATACATTGAGACAAATTGCAATCAGATTAGATGTTATAGAGACACCCGAGAGGAGAATAGCATATCTTGATGATGTGAGTGATGATGAAGTAGTAGCACCAAACCCTAATCCAAAACCTAAAGAAGGTCAAGATGAAGCAAGGTTGTTGAGAGTGTTGTCTAGAGAAAATTCAAAGTCTATTGTCGAAGTTGTTCCTTATGATGGAAAATTGGACACTAATGTTGTGTTGGACTGGATCTCTGAAATGGAGAAGTTCTTTGAGTATGAAAACACCCCTTATAATAAAATGGTGAAAATTGTAGTTATAAGGTTGAAAGGACATGCCTCACTATGGTGGGAGCATTTGCAAATTGATAGACAAATGAGAGGAAAGGAGAAGATCACAACATGGGTGAAGATGGTGAACAAGGTAAAGAACAAATTCCTTCCTGTTGATTACCAAGTTATCTTGTTGAGAAAGATGCAAAATTTGAGACAAAGGGACATGAGTGTGAAGGAGTATGCTAAGAAATTCTATAGATTAGATATCAGATCTGGACATGTTGATGATGATGTTGAGAAAATTGCAAGGTACATAAATGGATTGAGATCTAGAATTCAAGATGAAATAATTTTTTTGAAATTGGAAAGTGTAGAAGAAGTATACAAAAATGCCTTGAAAGCTGAGGAGGTCTTGACAAAGAAGCATGAGCAAAGACAAAGAGGTAGAGGTGGTAGATTCCAAAGAGGCAGAGGTAGATCTTATGGAGAAGTTGGTAGATCTGACAATTATGTGCAAGATAAGGACAAATTTGAATGGAAGAATGATGACAAAGGAAAAACTAAATGGAAAGGTGACAATTCTTACTGAGGAGGTACTAATTCTTACCAAGGAAGAGGTAATTCTTATTCTAGAGGTAGTTTTCATGGTAATTGTTTCAGATGTGGTAAAGAAGGGCATAGATCCTTTGAGTCTAGATCCTATGAAAGTGGACAAGGTAACAGAAATATTGTGATTCAAGGAGACATAGAGGGTTCACCAAGTAGACCTAAGGCTAGATAAAATATGATGGTGAGATGAACCTTATGTAATAAGGGAAGTGATGAGGAACCTATCCTTAGGAGAAGTCTTTTCAAGACAAGATGTAAGATGGTTGGAAAATGTTGCAAGGTGATCATTGATAGTGGAAGTTCTACAAATTTGGCATCAAAAGAGTTGGTTACAAAGTTGTAGTTGCAGAGGCTGAAGCATCCTAAACCCTATCATGTTTCATGGATCAAAGATGAGCATAAGATATTGGTAAGTGAGTAATGTCTTGTGAAGTTCAAGATTGGACATTAATTTAATGAAGTGTTGTGTGATATTATGCCTATGGATTGTTGTCATATTTTGTTGGGTAGACCTTGGCAATATGATAGATATGCTATACATGATGGAAGATTGAATAAATATATTCTTTGGTTGAATGGGAAGAAATAGATATTGTTTCCTTTGATTGAAAGACCAGATGAGGTTAATTGTACTACTGTGAGAATTTGCATAGTTAATGGGAAACAATTTGAAAAGGAAATGAAAAAGAAACAAGTTTTTTTTGCTATAATTCTAAGAAAATTGAGTTGTATCAATAGTAACCGAGCACCAAAAAATAGTGTTAACTGAGTGCTAGTCAGTGGTGACCAAGTGACAGCTAGTAGTAGTAACTGAGTACTAGAAGAAATTGCAAAATTGTTGAATGAATATAAGGAAATTGTTGTGGAGGATATACATAATTTTTTGCCTCCAGTAAGGAGTATAAGTCATTGTATGGATCTCATTATTGGAGCTAGTTTTTCGAATAAAGCACCACATACATTAACACCTACAGAAAATGAAGAACTTAATATACAAGTGCATGAGTTGTTACAAAAAGGTTTGATTAGAGAAAGCTTGAGTCCATGTGTTGTACATGTTGTATTAGCACCTAAAAAGAATGGGGAATGGAGAATGTGTACTGATTCCAAAGCTATTAACAAGATCACAGTGAAATATAGGTTCCCTATGCCAAGGATGGATGACATAATGGATTTTTTAAGTGGAGCAAAGTATTTTACCAAATTTAATTTAAAGAGTGGTTATCATCATATCATAATTAGAGAAGGTGATGAATTGAAGATTGCTTTCAATATTAAAGATGGTTTGTATGAATGGTTGGTTATGCCTTATGGTTTGACTAATCCTCCTAATACTTTCATGAGGTTGATGAATGAAGTTGTAAAAAGATTCTTGGGTAAGTTTGTGATTGTTTATTTGGATCACATTTTTATATTCAGTAAGACTAAGGAAGAACATCTTGAGCATGTTAGACAAGTATTGTAGAGATTGAAAGAAGAGAAGTTGATGATTAATTTGGAAAAGTGTTCTTGTATGCAAGAAGAGATTATATATTTGGGATTTGTGATTTTAGCTTATGGTTTTAAAATGGATCCTAAGAAGGTTAAAGCAATTTTGGAGTGGCCTACACCTAAGAATGTGGGTGAGGTAAGATCATTTCATGGTTTGGCTATTTTTTATAGGAAGTTTATAAGGAATTTTAGTTTTTTTTGTAATGCTATGACCCAAACAATGAGAGGAGATAAAAAGGAAGTCAAGTGGACATATGGAGCTGATAATAGTTTTGAGACTTTGAAACAAAAGGTTGATGAGTTGTCTGTATTAGCTATACCTAATTTCAATAAGGTATTTCAAGTTGAATGTGATGCTAGTGGTAGTTCAATGAGAGTTGTATTGAGTCAAGAAGGTAAACCTATTACTATCTTTAGTGAGAAGTTAAATAATGCTAAAAGGAAGTATTTTGTGTATG
Organism: Cupressus sempervirens; assembly: GCA_028749045.1. Taxonomy (NCBI): domain Eukaryota; kingdom Viridiplantae; phylum Streptophyta; class Pinopsida; order Cupressales; family Cupressaceae; genus Cupressus; species Cupressus sempervirens. Next base: position 139,309,258 of record CM053786.1, read on the forward strand.
ATCAAGAATTTTATGCCATTGTTCAAGCCTTGAACAAGTGGAGACATTATTTTATTCCTAAGTAGTTTGTGTTGTATACTGATCATAAAGCTTTATAGTACTTAGGAAGTCAACATAAATTGAATCAGAGACATATGAAGTGGGTTGAGTACTTGCAGAGTTTCACATTTGTTATCAAGAATAGGAGTGGAGTTACTAATAGAGTTGTTGATGCATTGAGAAAAAGATGTCTTTTACTAACTAAGATGAAGGTTGAAGTTTTTGGTTTTGATGAAATGAAAGAGTTGTATGATACTGGCCCTGGTTTTTCTGAGGCATGGAGAGAGTGCAAAGTACCAAATCTAATAGATCACATAAGTAAGTATGATGAATATTTAATTAAAGAAGGTTTTTTGTTCAAAGGTATTCAATTATGTATTCCAAGAAGTTCTACAATGTTGAATTTGATTAAGGAAAAGCATAGTGGTGGATTGGCTAGACATTTTGGAATTGATAAGACATTGAGTTTGTTGAAAGAGAAGTATTACTAGCCACAAATGTATAAAGATGTTCAAAAATTTGTAAGGAGTTGTGGAGTTTTTCAAGTGGCAAAAAGAGTAAGTCAAAATACTGGTTTATATACATCTATTATTGTTCCTAAGAAACCTTGGAGTGACATTAGTATGGCTTTTGTTCTTGGATTGCCTAAAATAGTAAAGGGGTATGATTCTATATTTGTTGTTGTGGATAGATTTTCTAAAATGGCTCATTTTATACCTTTTAAGAAGACATCAGATGTTGAGCATGTCACTGAACTTTTCTTAAAAGAGATTGTGAGATTGCATGGATTACCAAGAAGTATTATTTCTGACAGAGATCATAAATTTGTTGGTTATTTTTGGAAGACTTTTTGGAAAAAGATGGGTACTAAATTAAGGTTTAGTTCTACATTCCATCCACAAATAGATGGACAAATAGAGGTTGTGAATAGAAGCTTGGGTAACTTATTAAGATGTTTAGATGGAGATAAGCCAAGTAATTAGGAAGTAGTGTTAGCACAAGCCAAGTTTGCATATAATAATTCTATGAATAGGAGTATAGGAATGAAACTTTTTGAGATTGTTATAGGAATGCATCCTAGAGGAGTATCAGATTTGAGGGATGTTGTTGGTGAAGAGAAGAGAAGTGCTACGGGGGAAGAATTTGCTAATTTTATGGAGTCTTTGCATAAGGAAGTGAAGTTAAGATTGGAACAAAGTAATCAGAAGTATAAGGAGAATGTTGATAAGTCTAGAAGAAAACATGTTTTTGACATTGGTAATGAGGTGATTGTTCATTTAAAGAAAAGAAGATTTCCTATTGGAATGTACAGTAAGCTAAAAATGAAGAAGTTTCGATCTTGTAAGATCCTAGTGGTAATGCATATGAAGTTGAGTTACCTGATGGCATGGATATATCTTCTATATTTAATGTTGCTGATTTATACAAATATCATGAATCAAAAGATGAAGTGCAAGTGTCAAATTATTATCCTAATAAGAAAGTTGAAGAAGTTGAACAGATACTCGAACAGGGAGTTGGTAAGACCACAAAAGGAAAAGACTACTATGAGTATTTGGTAAAATGGAAAAATAGACCTAGTGAAGATGCTACATGGCTTTCTCAATCTAATTGGATTCAAATTGGGTTGTGACACTTGCATGACTCAGGAGAATCATTTCTTTCTACCCTAGTTATCTAATGTAGGAGCATCCTGGGTTGCACTATTTTCCTACATGTATTCAATTTTCCCTAGTTTATGTCGAGTTGCAATGTCTTGCATTTTTGAGTTCTCAATAGGTGTCAAGTATTTAGTGGATGTCAAGCTTCCCGGTTAATGTCAAGTTCTTAGTTGTTGTCAAGTGTCCTTTGGTTGCTGAGTCATCCCCTGGATGTTTAGTTTGTGTGGTTTCCAACTCATCCTTTAGATGTCAAGTTCATGTGGTTGTTGAGTCATCCTTTGGATGTCAAGTTCATGTGGTTGCCAAGTCATCTTGTGGATGTCAATTTGTCTATGTTCATTTCCCTAGCGAGGTTGACCTTTTTATTTAATTTAGTGTTAGATATCTATTATGAGTTGACTTGTATCATTGGCATTTAATTCAAGAATTTAATTTTTTGTATTTATAACAGGCCAACTTGTGGTTGTGCATGTATTAAGATGTCTTGGCTTGAGTTGTAGGTAGATAGAATTTAGAGGGAATAGAGGTAGAATGTGAAGTTGGATGATTGAAGATTCTAATTGAGTTGATACATGGTCGTAACCTAGAAAGCCTTACAACTGGGCATGTTAAAGAACTTTCGATGAATATATGAATGAAGTCATTCTCTTCCTCTATCTCTCGAATGGTTTGTTTTCCTTGTTATTTTTGTTGTGTTGACTCTATGTAGGTGTTTGAATAGTTGGGTGTGTTGATGGCCCTAGTTATTCCTACGACCCTACACCAGCTTGTTAGTTGAGTTATGTTCATTGGGGTTGGGTTGGGAAACTACATTGTCTACGGTCACTCATTGTGTGATGAGCATGGGTATGTAGGGTAAACAAGTGGAGGGGCTTCTCTCATAACCCAGGTCATGTTGCTGACAAGGTTAACATGAAGAATTTTCTAAATAAGTGATAACTAAATAAATTAATGGGTAACAAACTGAGATAATAAAATTTGAAATACCTATATGGTTTGATCCAAGGGTATGAGTCTATATAGTTTGATTTGAGGGCACAATGTGATGACCTCTCAAGGGAGCCCCAAGGGAGAGGTTCCATATGATATTTATCTTGGGAGTCCCAAGAGATCTACTCTCCACTATAGCCCCTACATAATAGACCCATAGAGTGTCTAACTAGGACCTATTATACTACATTGTCTCATGATCCTCGTTTCATTCCTCTATACTCTTTGGCATTAGTGTTAGCCATGGATGATTGTCTTGTGTGTGTTTGAGGTCAGATCACTATCTACATCAACATGACGGGAGTGGGCCTATGGGTTCCATGTGCTTGGCAGGTGAAGCTACCTTTACCACTTCTAGGGATCGACATACAGAGTTGGCCTTCCTCCATATTCAATGTTGGAGTTGGATGCTCATATGGTTCTTTGTATCTTCTGGAGTATGTTTCCATGTGATTTATGTTATTTCAATTCATAGAGATAGTTGGTTTATGCTCATGTATATATTTTTTGATGTTGCTTTTTCGCATTGTTACTAGATGCTATAGATTAGATGGTTGATTCATCCTTTCTAGCATGCTTGGTTGTTTTGCATTCATTCGAGTCTTCGAGCCTTGATATTGTGGATCCAATACTCCTCGATTTGGAGGAATTATTCTTTTATGCACTTTTTGTTTTATTTTTTCATGTGTTTTTGTCAAACCTCACATAAAAGAGGAGATCCCTCATACAAGAATGCATTCTCTCATGTGAGAAATACATTCTCTCATGTGGGGTGTGGTGAATGCTCGTGCAAGATGGTGTTCCTTCGCACATGACCAGGCACATGCTCATGTGAGCTCTTGCCTTGCTAACCGATATTTTTTGGACCCCTCTTTGTGTTCTATCATGTGAGAGGACATTCTCTCGCAAGCAGCGGGGTACTTCCTCATGCGAGTAGGTATTCTCTCGTGTGAGCCTATAGGTTTGTTTTTCCTCAAGAAAAAAATAGGGTACTTCCACCTACTTTCCAAAAGTGAGTTTGGTGTTTTAGATACCCTTTAAGGTTGCACACCTTTCTAGGTTTTGATAGACTGAAGAGTCTAAGTTCTATTACCATTTAAAATTTCATAGACAGTTGAACGCATCAGCAAGTAATGACGCTTGGAGATCATTAGATGTATGGATCATTTGGTTGTGATCTTTTAATCAATTGCATGTTAATGTTGTTCGAATATTCATGCTTATTACTTTTTTTTAAATGTATTGGCTTTTATCTATCCTTGTTCCAAGGATCTCCAAGCGGGGCATTACAAAGAGCATTAGTATAACAAGTTGAAAAGAAGAAATCTGATTGGATTATAGATAGTGGTTGTTCTCATCATATGATTGTAGATATGAAAAAGTTCATTAAATTCAATAAATATAATGGTGGAATAGTTAGAGTGTTGGATAGCTAGTTGATAAAGTATATTAGTTGCGATTCACAAAGAAGACATGCATTATCAAGGATAACGATGGTAAGTTTCTTAGTATTGGTACAAGAACAAGAGGTCATGTTTTTTAGTTGAATTCTACTGAGATGACATGCTTAGTTGCTAAGGTGGATGATAGTTGGTTAAGGAATTAAAAAATTTGTCATATAAACTTTGATAGCATTGTGAAGGTCGGTACTACACTTGTTGTTAGAGATTTACCTAAGATTGTGAAGCCTACTAACATGGTATGTAAGGAATGTGTTATGGCTAAGCTAAAGAAAATTTCATTGCTAAGTAAGAATTTTACTACATCTACGAAGTTGGAGATAGTACACATAGATTTGTGTGGTCCTACAAAGACAATAGCTTTCTATAGTGAAAGGTATTTCATGATTCTTTTTGATGATTTCACTGGAATGATGTGAGTAACATTTCTTAGAGAGAAATTTGAAGCATTTGAGAAGTTAAAGATATTCAAGAATAGATTTGAAAATGAATCTAGAATAAAGATTAAGTGTTTGAGATTTAATAGATGAGGAGAGATTATTTCAAATGAATTTAACAATTTTTGTGAAGTCAATGACATTAAAAGACAACTTTCAGCCCCTAAGGCACCTAAACAAAATGGTATAGCAAAGAGGAGAAAAAAATCTATAATAGAGGCAACAAGAGCTATTATGTTTGAGAATAATATGGTGAAAACATCTTGGAGAGAATCTATAAATATAGTAGTTTACATTATGAACAAAGTACAAATCAGACAAGGTACTGGTAAGACTCCCTATGAACTATGGTTTGGACATGCACCATCAATTATATATTTCTGAATCTTTGGAAGTAAGTGTTACATTAAAAGGGATGATGATATTGGTAAGTTTGATTCAAGGAGTGATGAAGGTATATTTCTTGGTTATTCATTGAAAATAAAAGCTTATAGATCTTTTAAATTAGAAAACTAAGACTATTCTATAGAGCACAAATCTTAGAGAGGGTGATAAGTTTAGAATTCAGGAAATAATACTTAATTTTAATTTTTATGAAGAGACTAACCCGAGAACTAATAGAGAAAATTTTGAGTTTTTTTATGAGACTAACATCTACTTGCAGAATGAAGTACAAGTAGTAGAATAGAGAGAAGAACATAGGACTCAGCATAGAGAAGAAATCAGAGTTGAACCAATGACACCTAACAAGAATTTGATAAAGAATAACCTTGTTGATCATATTATTGGAAGCAAAGATAAAGGAATATGATAAGGAATAAGGTACATGAAGAGTTATGTTTGATTTCTCAAGTTGAACCTAAAAGTGAAAATAAAGCTAGTAAAGATGATTTTAGGATTAAAGCTATGAGAGAAGAACTGTATCAAATTGAAAAGAATAACACTTGGGAATTGGTTCCTAGACCTAAGGATAAGAATGGTATTGGAGCTAAGTGGGTTTTTAGAAATAAGATGGATGAACAAGGTGAGTTTGTGAGAAACAAATCAAGACTAGTGTGTAAAGGTTATTCACAACAAGAAGATATTGATTATGAGGAAAAATTTGCACATGTTGCTAGAACAAATGCAGTTAGACTTTTTTTATTTAGAAACAATAGTCCATCAAGATAACTTGGGGGGGGGGGCTGAATCAGTTATCCAATTAAAACATTTATCAACCTTAATTAATCTAAACCATTCAATCAAAGTAAACAACAACATAAAAATATGCACATAGACAATTACACCAGATTTGTTAACTAGGGAAACCTTTGATTAGAGGGAAAACCCTGGTGGGAATGATGCCCACAAAGATATATATATATATAATCCTTGTTAGAGGATGGGCCCTATTAGGAGTCTATAAACACATTTAGTACATAACAATCCCTGTGAGGAGATTCCAACCCTATTAGGAGTTGTGCCAACCCCATTAGGAGTTGTAGAAGGTAGAAGGACCCACTGTCCAAACAACTTTTGGGGCAAGACCATTGAACTTCACTGTCCAACTGATCTCTCAACTATTCCTTGTAGAATAATTGTCATACTGAGTTTTAACCTCTTTCCTCTATCATGTCAACCAAACCAATCATTGTTATACCTTGTATTATAGAACTCTCTTTCCTATTTTCCATAGCAAAGGAAATGAATATGGGTGATAGGGAAGAGAATTAAATAATAGAGGCTCTTAACTTTAGTTACAGTCATGATATGGGTGATGCACAACTACCTCATGGATTCACATTCCATCCCACTAATGAATAGCTCATAACACATTATCTCATTAGAAAGGTTTTAGACAGCAATTTCATAAGAAGGGCCATTGTTGAAGTGGACTCAACAAGTGTGACCCTCAAGGAGGGTTCAATTCCTTACTTTATGATTCATTATGCATATAATCCCACACACCCATTTGATCTCGAATGATGAAATGTACTGAATGTTGAGTGTTTGTGCTGAGTGCTCCAAAACCATCCATTTCATGCCTTCATCTATACAAAATGTCTTTCTAGTTTCTTTCTACTTGCATGCCCATTTCATTTCATATGATCTAAAAATTGTGTCACTCTAAGCTCTCAATTGTTTCCCCTTGATTGATCATCTCATAACTGTTGAATGAGAACTTTAGGATTAGCTATAGGCATCCATCAAAGCATAAAGGATTTTGTTAGACAGGGTAGATGAAGTAGTAGCATTTTCCTTGGGAGACATGCTTGCAAAATGCAAGCATAGATAAGTCATGTGAACTGTTTGACAGGATGCCTAAATGTAATGTAGTCATCAAAAGCCATGGTTGCTGGATATGCAAAAAATAGATATATCGAGAGAATGTATTTGTTTAATTTGCAACTACCCTAGTACACATGCATGCAAAATGTGGAATCCTAGATGAATAGTTCAATTGAATCCTCCTCCTGGAGGAAGGCTACAATAAATACATAGTTCAATTGAATGGTCTATAGATACCATTAGGATCAGCATTTTGAACAATCCACCAAGATCCTAAATTTCCACCTGCACATTAATGAGGCTTGGCTCAAGAACTTCTTTTGGTGTTTCAACATAACCAATGCAGGTAATAAGCAACAAATTCTATATCAAAGTTTAACTCTGGCAATTCAAATATTGTTTACTTCATGCAGAATTATCAAGACTTGTCCTTGAAAAGTTGATATCAATTTTTATTAAATGCAGTGATCAATTCCATTAAAGCTAAGCCACAATGTCAAAAACCTCATGTCAAACAGATATTTAATGCCCATTCACCATTACATTGAAAGCGAGAAATGAAAATCTACTATTCCCTCAAAACATTTAGGTGCTAAAACAACTCATCTAGTTATATCCAATTGATTAAATGGTTTCTAGCCAACAAAACATTTTTGAATCTACATCACATAGTTCAAGTGAAAGAAAAATGTCTCTTTTACATTAAAGAATTTAATTGTTGAATTTCCATCAATGGACACAAATACTAAAAGAATGAAATCTATTTTTTGCAATCCACAATATCTAAATTGTAAAATTGACCTGCTAACTAAAAAATACCAAAGAGAATGTGGGACATTCATCATCTTGTATCTTCAAGGCTCCCTAAATGAAGGATTTGGCTTCATAAACTTTAAAGACAAGTGACGATAATCTCCATAAAGACAACTAGAATTTTTGGGCTACATCCAGGGCATGCGTGACCAATCCTTACTGAATAGTGGCTTACCACCCACTCTTTGTTGATTTTAATTTGTCTTTTGTTTATCTTTGTATTATGGCTATTATGTGTTATCAACCAATTCTCAATCTATATATAGGACTATTGGTATTGATAAAATAGCTAGACAGAAGGAGAAAGGGCAACATCATGCCTTGTTAGGATGCCACTATCACTTTTCATTGATGATCTTAGAGGATTTGTCAACAAACGATGAAATCAACTTGCCTCTATTCAAAATGCTTTCAAGCTTAATAGCATAGAATTCGGGCACACATAGACAAGGAGATGGAAGATATGGAGTGGTTGGGAACACAAGTTGAGCAGATGACTACAATAGAACTAGCATGAAATGATAATTTCCACAAAGGCACTCTGAAGAACTGGGGAACATTTATCACATGAATAATCAATCCATCTTGACAAGTGGTTTGCAAACCACCTGTCATTGGATCAAAGTCTATTTTCAATTTTTGTTCTCCCTATAGTAAGGGTACTACTTTTACATTTTTTCATCCAATTCTAGATCTGTGTGTATGACTGTAGGCAATTGGCATATTCTTTATAGGGCCTATGGGAATATTGATAGGCAACCATTACCATTAAATAGATTACCAAACAATCTTTGATTTCATTTGTAGTCAAAGCTTAACAATTTCACATCTATCCATTACTTAAAATGACAAAATAGTACTTTTAAGCCCAAGAGTAAAATCTATGAGAATGGAATGGTTTGAGTTATACTTGAGCATTGACCATGTACTACTTCCAGAGATACCTACTTTATCATTCCTCTAGTAATAGTGCCTCGTACTGGATCTTGCTAGACTTTATACAAATCTTGAATGAGCTCTTGCCGGTGCACCTAAGCACAAACTAGGCTTGCATACTTTGTGACTTCAGGCCAGTCTTGAGATGCAACCACCTGACATTTGCACCAAACCCAAAATATTAAGATAAGCATTTTTCATATGAATTGTGTGAAATAGAACAGTAGAAAACAATGATCTATATTGAAAACCTACTATCACTATTGATGGACTAGAATCTTCTCTAGGGTGTGGATGTGTAACATCTGCTCCACACGAGTCTAAAAGACATTGTGAATTTTTTAATCAAGTAAATTTTCTTACTTGTAAGAAAAGCTCAGAAACACAAAAGTAAATAATCTGAAAAGTTCTCCACAATCGCACATTAAATAAATAGCAATAGATCTGCAAAATAATAGAAAGGAAACTCGACACCAACTTGTATCAAGAATAATTGATCAAACTCGAAGTATTTTTTAAAAGACATTCATTCATTTAAAATCATGCTAGAAAGAGGATTAACCTAGAAAACATTAGAGTATTTGAAGAATATTTATCATAGAACATTAATACACCATGACATCAGCCATTGCAAGCTTGTTGCTTGTCTTCAACCATTATTCCAAAGACAAATAATCAATCCAATTAAGGTGGCTGACTAAGAATGTAACCCTCATGATTTATTACATGCTCCAAAAGTGATTGTAAACACTGAAATTTCCATACAAAATTCAAATTTAAAAAGATAGAGGTGAGCAATTCCAGTAGTTAAAATTCTCCCAAATCATTTTTGTTACCTACAATTCATATGCATACATCAAATAAAGTTCCACAATTGTGAAGGTCAGTTATCCACTTATATAGATGAACCAAAGCAAAGTTAACTCAGTTCAAAGGATCTAAGAAAATCATCTAACAACCTCAAGTACAGTTCAAAATTCAAATCAACATAACAAATTTAGTTTCAGTTTGCACTCCCATAGGTAAACTTTCTATTTGAATGTACTAAGGAAATAAACTTAACAAGCCCTAAAAATCTACAATTGTGAATGATATATTCCTTGTTTATTTAATTAAGGCATTTATTTAATAAACACTCTATTTACCTAAATAGCATAGATATTTATGTAACTAGTTTATTTTCCCTTGCAAACACACATTCATATAAGTACATAGACACTAAAGTGAGATAAAGATTAAACATTCAAATACATTCCACATTTAACTTTGGTATTTAATTCAGAGATCATATATCTATTATAATCTCTATATAGTCAGATAGTAAATTAAATGTGTTTTTGAATATTACTATTCATCTTGGTTTGTAAGTAATCAAATTACACATGTAAGAATATGCATGCACGGCATTAAGAGTTGTAATAGTATACATTATGCATAAACTAGAATTCTTTGCCAACATGAGCCGAGTCTACTATGAACACTATTAGGCAACAAACTCTTTATAAAATCACTCTTTCAACCATTCATAATATGAATTATAGTTACAAAATATATTTCTTAGAAATAAAGGGAGTTTTCTTTAAGTGAAAGACTTGATTTGCACACAAAAGTAATTTTAGTAACATTCTAGATTTATATTGCAAGGTTCAATTTTTTAATCCTGCCTATGAGCCTAATAGAAATAAACTATCTTGAAATAAGGAAAATAAACTCAACAGTTAATGCTAGAGAAAAATAAAACTACACCAAACTTTAAAATCATAAGTGTCTTAGTAAATTACACATTCTCCCACATGCCATAATGAAAAAAATACTCCATTATAGAAAATCACAAGACACTTTTGCATATCATGGTCACACAAGCTAGAAGGAAAATAAGTCAAGTCTACTTACTCGAATTTCGTTCACATCTAAATGGTTGATAGCAAAATGAGTCTTTATACGCCAGTGTGACTTTTGACTAATGTTCCATACTGCAGTAACAGTAAATTTGCAATTTGGAATATGCACAGCCTCCTAGTCATCTCCTCTAACAATAGTTGGTGACCACCAACCAACATGCTGAAAAACATAAAATTAAGAAATATATATAGAAATAAGTGTTTGAAAATAATCTGAATAAAATGGAAATCAAATTATACCTTTATCAACATGATAAAGAGATGCATATAGTTCACTATCTTTTCAAGTTCAACATCTTTTGAGATGTTGTACAGAAATGCAACTATTTTATGTACTATTGAAGCATGTAATGACATATTACGAACCTCAATAGTTCCAGAAACTTCATACCCATCAATCTTGGTTTTTATCCACTCATTTGCAACAAATGGCTAGTTTATATGGAGCATTATGCTTGACATATAGTTGCTAAAAATCTACAATCAAAAGAGCTCGATAAATATTAAAACTTAAGATATAATAAATTAAAAAATTTGATGAAGAAGGTGCATGCAATATGTCCAAAATATAAAAGATAACATGGACATGAAAGTTTCCACAATAGCTTGATGCAGAATAATATCAACAATGGGAAAGTGGAAAAGATAGATAGGAAGGACTAGAAAAATTTCAATAGTTTTCTTCAAATCTTAAATTACACCAAACAAATTTCCATAAAATGCCAAGCAGCTATTTCAAAAGCCCCACTGCTTTAATATCAACATTTTCTCAACAAAAACCTAGAAAAGCTTACCTCTGCATTCCTTATTCATGATTCTAATGAAGCAAAGTAGTCCTGTTGTTAGTGGGTATAAACTAAAGTCTAAAACTCAAACCACACATTACAAAATCAAACACTTGAAGAAACTATGAACAATACACCATAGCTAAGGTGAAGCACCTTCTAATGGAAGAATAAAGTAATATTAATTACTTTATGACCAACTAGAGTCAACAATACTATTCCAAAACCTCCAACAAAGATCCCCTTCTGAATAGAAGAGCCCAAAAGCTAAACAAACAAAGCTAATATGACCACCCCCACTACAGTATAAAGAGCATTGGTGGTGAATTCAAGTCCAAGTTGCAAAAGAAAAGACATTTACATAAAAACTAAGCAACCATGTCTGGCAAGAAAAGATATATATAGAGATTTCTAACTAAAATTACAAATTGATGCTGAAAAACTTAAACCATAAGAATTGTTCTGTAGAATAATAAAACAAATGATGATAGCATACATTTCTCATTTCTAGGTTGTTCTAGTGCTCAGTGGCAGATTTATGTACCTACTGAATTATGTTGCATGAAATTATATGGAATATTTGATTATTTAATATAATCTACATCCATTATGCAATCATATGATTCAATATCTTACCTAGTCTTACAATATACAAATGATAAGACAGTTGATAATGATTTATGATTTACCAGGATGTAGAATATGCAAATGCCACAATAGTCAAGATCAATCTCACAAAGTTCAAGAGGCGTTGCTTGATAACTTGACTTGTTTCAGAGGTAGTCACAAAAGGATCAAATGCCCTGGAAAGAAATCCATCACTGTAATATACCTAACACTTCCCTTAAAATATATATATATATGCTACCAATTTATTCCAAATCCAAGCAATCAAATTCAAAATACACTAAGCATTAGATAAAACAACTAATAATATAATGTAGGCCCCAATAAGCACAGTAACAATGCAAGATCTATAATGGTATTACCTAAAAATCAACATTGCACCAATCCATAGGATGATTGGCCACAAATAAGACTTCATAAAATAATAAGTGTTGCTCTTCTTCTAGTTCGCAAAATTCTGCTGCAAAAGATCATGATTTTAGTCATAGGCACTAACTATAATAGGATATGTTAATGAAAAGAGCATTATTGTTCAGCTCAAATATCAAATTTATCTATAAAATCACTTTGTGAATCTTACAAGAAGATTATATGGAAAATGAAGTTACATTCAAAAAACATCAGTGTTAATTTCAGGTTTTGGTTCAGAGAACATACATGAAACAACTAAAAAAATGGCCCAAGTCCCCATACAGAAAAAAAACCATGAGCCCAACAGCAGGAGCACATTGGAGTATAAGTGCATTCTCCTGCATATAATTGTAAGCCCTACACCACTAAGAAACTTGTCAAGTATGTTTTTCTTTTGGTAGGGTTTTTTAATATAGTAACATAAATGTATAGTATACCCTTCTAAAAACACTTTAAGCTTTACCCAATAATAATATCCCACAAGTCCAAGAACAACATTTGACTACAAGGGTGGTGATGAGAAGTGTGGGGTAGCATCCCTTCAAACCATATAAATTCTTCTACAGTTCATGTTTAGTGACACAACTTTTGCATTTCACATACAAAAGCATGTTGTCTAGTGTCCTCTTAAATTAACAAAAATCAATACAATTAGAGAAACAACAAGAAGAAAGATGAAGAATCAAACACCTAAAGGACATAGTGTTGATGTAGCTTCAAAAAGATTGTCTGAAGGACATGATATGCTCGGACTGAAGGAGCTTTGAGATTCATTACTACACTCAAAAATGGGCTCATCTTCAATCTTTTGAAATATCACACACTTGATTTTTTTCCACATCTTGTTCAAACCATATAATGAAATCTCATCTATGAAGTGTATTAAAAGCTAATAGAGCATCTTCGCTAGCTGATCTCCCTTGCGAGCTCAACTAAAAGAGAATTCCTAAAGAAACTCAGTCTGCAAATCTATTTTTGTTGAAAGTAATTGAAGAGAAAACAAGTCCTTATGCTAAATGAAAAGACCAAAAACCTACATGCAAAAATAAAGGCAATCACAACCTTTGTTGGCATCTTCCCCCCCATGCCAAAATGGGAGCTCTAGAGTAGTTCATGGACATCCATCAAAGTATGATTTAAAGACTATTATCGTCAAATAATTTTTATTGTTGGAAATGCAATGATAGATACATATGCAAAACACAAAAGAATAGACAAGGCACATTATTCTTCAAAGTGATGTCATCTCATGGAAATCCATGATTGTGGGATATGCAATAAATGGATATATTAAATATACATTGTTCAAACTTGAAAAATAATAAAATTGGTAATGGTAGCTATTAGATACATATGCAAAATATAGAAGAATAGACAAGGCACATTATTCTTGCTTTAAAGTGATGTTATCTCATGGAAATCCATGAATGTGGGATGTGCAATAAATGGATATATTAAATATCCATTGTTCAAACTTGTAAAAAAATGGAATTGGTAATGGTAGCTGTAATGAAACATTTCACTACTTCTTTAGCCTACTTCTAAGTTATGGTAAAATGGCACCTTGGGAATACGGTATGGACATCAAGCAAAGCATAGAGGTTAATGGTGGAAGTCTCCCTCTCCAACAAGAAGAATCCTATCAAATCTACAACTATGCATCAAGATAGTCTAGAATGGGAAGATCTCTGTAGAAATTTGGTGTATAAAGAAACTATAGTCAGCTCATATTTAAACCAATATCAAGATTCTAGAATGTCCCCACACAGGACAAAGCGATTCTCCACATCTCAACAAAATTAACATCTAGAATAAATTTTGAAGGTTCAACATTCTCAAAACTTCCAAATATTTTGCAAAAAAATAAAGCTATTGACAGAAAAGATGACTTATTGGGATGAGAAGATGAGAGGTAGATGGATGGACTTGGGTTTTATGATCCCTTGGTATGTTAGTTTGAGCTTCACTTGGTTTCAAGAATACTATAATATCCTCTACTTAACAAGGCCAACCATGTGAAGGTGGAAACTCATTTGGCCTCACTCCCCTCCCCCTAACATCAATGTAAATTCCCCATTAACATATAATTACATACTTCATTCATTTCATTCATCCATTTATGAACTATAACATTTAATCAATACAAGGAGAGGATTTTTGATAGAAGAACCTCCAAAAACAAATACAAGGTTGGATCAAAATTTGTCTCAACCAAATTCCGTTCCCAACATATTGGGGATTACAAATAACAATGGCTAAGAGGGTTACAAATATTAATGTTGGAGGAAATTGGAGTGACAAAATTTTGAGATCTTTGGTCTGATCAAAGAAATGGTGGATATTGGAGGTAAATGTTACAATCCTTCAATAACCTACAATAAAAAAAAACAGTATTCCACAAGGGCCATAGGATAATTCTGAAGATAGTCACGATGCTAATAGGCACATCGTGACTATCTTCGGCATTCTCCTATGGCTCTTGTGGTTCTGATCTTATAACATGAGGCTCCCTCTTCTTTTTTTGAGCATAAGGCTGATGTGGCCCTATAATAAGAAATAAACGGGTTTAATTCTAAACATTTTTTTTAATGTTATAAGTATTTCATTAATCGAAAGAACATAATAGGGATTTTTCTTTACTTGATAAAGTAGCTACAAGAGGCATCAAATCTTTGTTAGAACATGTAAATGTGGCCACTTTATAGAGTACAACATTAGAATACTTAGCTATGAAGGCAATGCCTGAGAGTGCATAGTGTTTGGGCACAAGATTAAGAAATGGTCCAAAAATCATAAACTTTAGAAGTAAATAGACGGGCAAAATCACAATCCTAACATATCGATGTGTTATTTAATAACATGCCTGCAATATCTATGGTGGTGACTTCAACAATTGAGAATGTTGAATATCATCAGCAACTTGTCTTCCATCCCCATTCTTATAGATCATAATCAAATCGTAGATATTTTATATAAAAGAAGCCCAAAAAAGAACATACAAAAAGGGCCATAGCATAGATAATCACTATCATCAAATGCAATTGGAATGGTTGGTACAGTAGAAAAGGAGAAACCCCTTACCAATTCAGAAGATGCAAAGTGGCATAAGGGAGAGATAAGTTTAGAAAATTTAAAGCACTATCGTAGATGAATAAGTGAAGTTCAAGACAGTGAGGTTAATTTGGATTATGTACAACACAAAGAAAACCAAAATGTAATAGCAATTTTTAACAAAGAAATGAACTATATAAACCTATAAAGTTCATAATAATAATAGGCCATAAACAAGAGCTAAATTTTGAGTAGACAAAGTCTAGACACATGAAGCATACCAAGCCTTTTAACCACTCCTTAATAGCACTTTCTCTATCACCAAGTTTGTAGTAGGGTTTTTGTTTATTTTTGGATCTAATGTTAATATGGCATCTCCATCTAGAAATTTCTTCAGAGCCTGAAAGATTTATACATGAAGTGATCAAAAACTCAAAATCTGTCATGAGAAATAGAGCTCCAACACTGATAGTTTATACATCTGTATTTAGAGGCAAGATAAATTCAACTAAATATTCAAGATCAAACAAGTTCTTCAAAATATGAAATTTGAAATAAAACTATAATTCAAAAAATCTTCAACAATAAATTTAATGTAGCAAATATCTTCATTTCATGGTTGATATCTATGCAAGTTGAAGATTGTGCATTTAATATCTCTATTTCATAGTTTATAACCTTAATGCAAGTTGAATTTTGTTCATTAATTTCTTTCTAGTTAATAATTTGCATGTTCAATCTTTGTCAGCTCCCAAATCTGCATTTAAATGCACAAGATTTTTCTGCAAAATTTAGCTACTTTAGTTTTTAACAAAAAGCTAGAACCACCAAAGATGTAAATCATAACTGATTGACAATTCTCACCAATACTTTCCATATTACACATTGAAATCCTAATTATTCTATTACCACATTGCAATTCTCTCTTAATTTCTTCACTAAAAATTCATAGTAGAAAGTTAACAACATCTAAAATGATTAGAGCATATAACAAATTGTGCTTGATGAAATAGAAAGTAAAGATCATGGTAACTTACCCTTCTCCCCTCTCCATATCTCCTCATCCCTCCCTCATCCCCACTTCCCTACTCTTCCTCTCCCCCTCTCATCTCTCACCCTCCCCACTTCCTTCCTTCCCCTCTCACACCCTCACTCCCTCTCTCAAAATCCCTCCCTTCTCTCCCACTCCATGTCTTGTCTTCACTCTCTCTCCTCATCTCCCTCATCCCCATTTTCCCTCCCTTCCCTCTCCCTCTCTCCTACTTCCCAAATATAAACAACAATAATAGATCAACAATAAAATCAAACATTGCAAATATATTTTCCTCAACTAAAAGTTCCCCATGGTTTCCTTATTAATAAAAATTCCATTTCATTTTTGCTATCAACCTCATGATTAGGCTACCAGTCCTAAGACTACCAATACCTATAAAACAAAATGAGAAAAAATAATACGCACTCATATCAAATAAGAGTATATTTTCTTTTAACTCCCAATAGATTTTACACTAAGTTGGTCTCTTTTCACTTCATTGACTCAAGAAATGTTGAGTGATTTTAGTATAAGAGATTATTAATTCACTCAAGTCATTTTCTTATCTTCTAGAATTTATGGTTCCAAGAAACAACAATGAAATTTTCAGTGCGTTGTTGCAAAAAAATGTGCTATTAATTGTTTGTGAAGGATCAATTAACAAATGAAGTTTTCTTGGAAGATGAACTTGATCCTGATTTCTTAGAGCATGAGGAAAGCTATGAAAGACTTAAATAAGATATTCTTGGAGATGCTTCTTCAGATTAAGCAAAAGGAGAAAATGACTAAGAATACAAGATGCTACAAAGACTAACTTGGTCAGTTTACTTGACAATCATGTCAACTGTTGATTTTGAGGAAGCTAGACATAAGCTAGTCGAGAGATGGAGGTATGCATCATGCTTATTTGTATGTTGTAGTCAAGAGAGAACATACCATCATTATTTTGGCCTCTAGGGCAATAAAACACAAAGTGCCAGGAAAACATAAAGTGCAATAAAACACAAACAAGTACACAAAACACAGAGTCATGATCATCAATTGTGTTGACATAATTTTTTTTTATCATCATATAGTGTTTTATGACCAAGCTAGTACAAATAGCTAAACAAAATGTGCAGCCATGCGAGAAGAGATGGGAAAGCTTGTCTGAATCGATGGGCATTATTGAAGAGATCTCAAGCCTAATAGTTTTGCTACACCATCTCATAGAGAATCGAGAGACTTGAGAATTTGAAATATGGATGCATCTTTTTACTATCATCGTGATAATATAAACTATGAGAGTCAAGAGACTTCAGAATTTGAAATATGGATGCAAGTGAGGGCTAAAGAAAACTATGAGATTGTTGATTGTAAACTTAAAAAGGAAAGAATAGATGCATATCAGTCATAAAATATGCATTTAAAGTGATGAAGCACAAGTTGTTTGAGATAATGTTTGAAGAAAACTCTCTAGAATGTAGTGTGGATCATTGTGGAAGTAAGCGACTATCAAAATTGATCCACTATTAGTCCAAAACATGTTTAATTCATGTGAATTGAAATAACATTAATAGAGCTATGAATTATTTACCTACAAGAATGGTTGAATATAGGCTAACAAAATGGTGAAGGCCAAAAAAATAGATGACTTGGCCAGAGAAACTTCATAGAAAAGATAAATAATGGGATTTAAAAAAAGGTTAGCATGGCTCCCAACTCGTCAGTGAACAAACAAGGAACATCATAGGCACAGTATGGATAAAGCATTACATATTCTATTGTTGCTTAGGTATATCTATTTATTGTTCTTAAGAATCTTATTTGATCATGATAATTTTAAAAGCACATAAACTTTGTGAAAATAAATTATGTTAAAACCGACCTCTACCACTGCTATCGTGATCTCTTGCATAGTGGGCTACTTGGAAGCATCTGTTGTTATCATATAAATAAGACTAGTCAATAAAGAAGATGCAAACCATGCAAGGATGGACCAAACTTTTCTTAAATTTAAGCATGTAAAAATTGAGCCAATAATTAAATCCTTACTACTCTTCTTGTTATGAACATCAAGAACATATAAAACATAAAGGAAGAAGATAACTATGAGAACAGAGCACAATTTAGATGCTTAACCGAAAAATTAATTAAAAATAATTGATTTAGTAGAATAATGATTACATTTCTAGACAAAGAAAAAGTGGAGAGGAGATATATTGGCAAAGATGAGCCCTCCTTACTCATACAACAAAATAAAATTTGAAACTTAAATAATAGATCCTAAACAATTCACAGGAGGCAGCATAGAAAGAGAAAATACAAACAACATGTGGAAACAGCTTGAAACACTCAAAAAAACACAACTTATTTGTGGGAGTAACAAAAAAATATAGCTTATTTGTGTTTAAAGGATCAACTTTATACCTAGAGGTTTATTTTACTCCAACAATGAGAATCCTCATCAACTGAACCTGCTAACCAAAATTGATTCTTCTACATGGTAGTTGGACTTACTAGGATTAGAGAACTTTGATAGAATGGCCAGGTGGTTGATATGGTAGTCTTGTCAGTATTGTGTGTAATTTAATACCCAGACACTGCTTATTTTAACTCACTTTAAATCATAATTTACATTCTAAATTAGAAATGTTAATTAGGAATGCCTGGAAAGCTACTAATTATATATCGACAAGTATTAATCAATATGAAAATAATTATCAGAAAAATGGGATTGGTGTAGTATAACTGCATCTGTAAATTGATAATGCACCATCATTTTTTGGTGATAGAATCTAGTACCTTATTGTCTTTGTACATGATTAATTATTTGAATTTGAAATTTCATGCATGTGTGTATTCTTATGCAATCTGCTATGCATTAGCAACAAGAGCAAAGGCTCAAGTGTAAAATGCATATGATTAACTCATTTTAGAAATATATTTTTATAGATGGAATGTTCTGCCTATAGGTCCTTGAAGATTTGTGTGCAGTGTGTGTCCAATAGTGTACCATGTGACCATGTCTTGCTTCCCATCTAAATGTGGGTCTTAGATGCTTTGATGTGATTAACTATTTTGATGAATAGGGGAAATTTATTTTTAATAACATTTTATAAACACATAAAATCCTATGCACCTTATTCCACCCTTTAGTGATAAAATTGTGAAGATGACACCCATCATGAAGGCTTGTGTGGCTCCAGAAGTCTTAATATGGACTCTATGCCAAGGCATCTGTCCCTCAACCCTGTCCTACATCATGAAACCCCCCATGCACATAATCCACTAGGGCACTGCCCCTCAAACCCATTAAGGTCTCTAGTACTAGACCCCCATTACTTTTGGGATCTCTTGTCATGTATGAAACTTGATTATAATGAAGAGGTGACAAGGAATTGGGATCTAACCTTTGAGTGTATTGACATAGATGTTATTGTTGCACAATTTGCTAGAAATCTCTTTACATGAGACAGCTTGTACAACACATGGCCAATGGAAGTGGAGTTGTCACTCATTATGGTTCAAGTGAAGTTGAACCAGATGTTGACTTGATGCTTTTGATGCAAAGCAATATGAAGATTATTAATTTTAGATATTGATTACAATTTTTCATTATTTATTGGCATTTAACAAATCCCTAGATTATGTTTTTATGAGTATTTCCATTTTTTTCATATTAAGAGGTGCTTAAACATTTTGTTTATTGGCAATTATGAATATCACTAGTTTATATTATATATTGTTATATTTTTTTTAATATATTATACATGTACATTGAAGTGTTTATTAATGGTGCTTCATTTTTTATTGGCTCTAAAAATAACAATGAAGCAAAGACTTTCATGGCTTTGAAGGGTTTAAGAGAAGTTGTAGCTTTCTAATGTAAGAAGTACATACCAAGGGTGACTCCCTTGTTATTGTTACAGCCTTATGAGAAATTAGATTTAAGATTGGTGTTTAAGAAACATGCCAACCCAAGATGTGCCAACACTTGCATTTTGTTAAAGCCATTATAGGTATGGATGTGTGGATACAATTCCAAATATGACTTTTCAAATTGACAACCATAATCATGTTCAAGAACATCTCCTCAATTATTATTTTATATAATCATAGGTCTAACCCAAGATGGTAAATAGAAGAATACAAGGCTTGGGACTACTTTGAAGAAAGTGCAAATAAAGATAGGCAAAGGCAAAGTTTAGGTATTGTTCCCACTTTTAGGATAAAATGTGTCATTTGCATGCTCATCATACATAAAAAATAACATAATTAAAGTGAGTTAAGAAATAATGAGAAACCATAGTAAAGAATGTTGTATTTTAATCTCAAATTAAATTTAAAAAGTTATGGATATTTATATTGTTATATATGCCTAATAAATAACAATACATTATATATACGGCAAGAGCCTACAACACAATGGTAAATTATGAGCATCTTATATGAGAATTGATCACAACACATAATAATAATAATGATCTTGACTTCAGCCTTTTATCAATAAAATATATATAATTAGTAAGCAATAATACAATGGGGATTGGGGAAAAAAAAGAGGTGAGCTGCAAAAGCCTCAAGGCTCATACTTAAGTAGTTTCACTTTTATATTGTAGAGTATTGACCAAACCAAAAGGCCTAGCAAGGGAGGATTGAGCATGCGCATCCTTTTAGTACTGACCTCACCAAGACTTGGCAGATAGTAACCATTGCTCCCTTCACAATGATCTCAGTAACACTTCCTTATCGTGAAAAATAATAACCCAAATAATACATTTTACATATTTCGCTAGTGTGCCATACTGACAATGGTAAAAAGGTACCAACATAAAATGTAGATATACTATTAAAAGGAAAGCTAAAATTTAACAAACATCATTATAAAAATTGTAACTTGATTTATTCAAAACCAGAATTCCTATATTTCATTCAGCATCACATTCAAATTCTTAGTGAACATCCTTAAAATAGGATATAATCCTTGCAACATTATCTTTGTGATTAATGTTCATCCTGCATGTTGCTCTACATAATATGACACAAGAATAATTGAAAACAATATCAATCATTTGATCAACTCAAGCATAAGAGATTCAATAAGATTCTATTCTACCTGTGAGTCTATCATGGACAATTCAAAATAAAATTGAAAGAGGAATTACAAAGATACAGCTAGAAGCTTGTTTCGACCAATATTTAATACAACTATCATTAAAAAAGTTGCAAACACCCATACAAAACTAGAGCATATACCTAATTGAATCAGATATATAGTTCAGGTCACATGTTGAGACACAAACCAAGTCACTCACAATGTGACTAAATATCTAAAACCTAACCTAATCATTAAATCTGATTGTAAAATTAGCTAGAAATAAGATCCAAAACATGACCCAAACCAAAATACTTGTAATTAATTTCACATAGAAATTTCTATTCCTTGGTCAATGTATGCATTGGATCGTACTATCTAAAGTGCTAAAATACACAAACCATAAATATTACATCAGTGATATATTTAGTGTATCTCAGCTGCAAAAAAACTCCAAATAATTGTAGTATCAACCAGATCGCCTCAACTTCAAAAGATTAGAGAGACCGTATAGACAGACAAGCATGAAATTTGTAAGCATAAATGTAATCTTACTCTAATTAGAACTTAATATAGTATATGTATAGGCATGTCATATTACAATGGGATATGGCTATTTTCCATATAAAAATGGGATGCAGTTATTCTCTATACAAAATATATTGTTAATCAAATTTTAAAAATTGAAAAATATAATAGATTTTCATGAAATTTTTAACACTTTTTCCTCAAGAAAACAACAAAAAAAAATTGAAAAAAAGTATGAATAAGCATGAAGTTGAGACTAATCCTAATTGGTCCATGAAAAAGACCTAAAAATAAACTTGCCTCTAAAAAATAACACTGCAAAAGAAAATAGAAAATATTTCTGAATCATATTGATTGTCTCACCTCTATATCCATCGGCAGGTTTATCTCAATAGCCTAAATGTATGTTGTCAGGGTTTATTTATGCAACCCATCCTGACTGTGCTTAGCCCATAGCCTACTGAATGTGCTCCAATAGGATCAAATGGTTTTGATCTCCAAGCTAAGTCTCCATAAGTAGAGTTGTTGTAAATATCAGTGTATGTACCTCCATAGGCCCCTATTGTTGAGCTATATGTTGCCACTTCAATTCCATACCCACTATTTTGTGTTGGATAAGCACCGACACTTGAGCCATAGCCACTTGCATACCCAGCAACACTTACATTTTTGTGGTTATTACTACCTTGACCTAAGCTCGATGTTGCACCTCCACCATAACCACTTATGCTCCCATTTCCTCCAACATATTGTATGGTTCCATTACCCCACATATTTCTTACTGGAGCTAGATTGTTGTTATAAGCTTGAGTTGCTGGATTGCCATAGCTAGTGGGAGCTACTCCATAAGTGCCAACTGTGTTGGTAGAATAGGTTGGGTTGGTTTGAAAAGAAGAATTTTCATAGTTGCCTCCATTCATTGTAGATCCATATCCTACACCATTTCCATAGTCAACCCCAGGTGCATTGAATCCACTTGCAGTAGGTCCATATGAACTGAACTCGCCTCTACCTCCTAGAGAAACAACATGCTTAGTATTCATTATAGGCCCATAGGGTCTTTCCACACTCGAATTGAAGCCATATCCAAAATTCCCTCCTCGACCTCCTCCTAAAGTATACCTAGCATTCCTAGTAGATTGTTCCTTGGGGATCGACAGCTTGACCTCTATCATCTTTCCATTGAACTCATGAAAGGGCTTTTGCACAACAACCTCCATAGCATCTTCCAAGTCATAAGTGATGAAGCCAAATCCTCAAGGTCTCTGAGTATTGTGATCTTACCATTCAGCCATCGATCATGTGTTTTTCCAACACAACCCTATCTGCAACAGATGGATCTGCAAAAACCACAAAGCCAAAACCTTGAGCTCGCCCTGTTATTTTTTCCTTCATAATCACTACTTCCACAACATCTCCAAATGCTTTAAAATATTCTTTGACTCACTCCTCTCTTCTTTCCCTATGTAGCTCCTGCGCTCCAAATGAAATGTTTGTAGCTCCCTCACGTGCTCATAACAATAAACCTTTTTTATTTTAACATGTTATGCCCATGCTATCAAAATTTTGAAAAAAAAGAAGATATTTTTCCTTGCCTATTCCAACCAATTTGACCCCATTTTAATAGATGGTCGAAAATTTTGGTCTAAAAATGGGGTCAAATGTACTAGTGTTTTCATTGTTCTTCTATCAGATACCACAGAAAACTACTATATTGATATCAATGACAAACACAGTCATGAATGTAACATATCATCATGATAATGATCTAATCATGTTTCTATAATACTCCCCCATAGAAGTATCATCATCATTCATGCTTCCAACATTTTTGGCATATGCAACTAACAAGAAATTCAAAATGTATAAGATGGATGTCAAATCAACATTTCTTAATGATGAACTAGAAGAAGTATATATTGATCAGCCTGAAGTTTTTCCTTTGATTAAGGAAGGGGATATAGTTTGTAAGTTGAAGAAAGCATTATATGGATTAAAAAAAGCACCTAGAGCTTGGTATGTGAGATTGGATAACTATTTTTCAAAATTGGGATTTGCTAAAGGTAGTACAAATAGTAATTTGTATTTGAAGGAGATTGACAATAGCTTATTAATTGTTGTAGTGTTTGTGGATGACATAATCTATGGAGATGATGATGAAGCAAGTGAAGTATTTGCAGTAAAAATGAAAAAAGAATTTGAGATGAGTATGATTGGTGAGATGAAGTATTTCTTGGGATTGTAGTATGTTCTCTCTTAAGTCATACTTATCCTCTCACCTTCTTCGAGGACTTTCCACCTCATGTGGATGTATGCTTAGTTGTCACACATATCTCCTAATATCTTCTAGCTTCTTCTAAGAGATTCCTTAAGCTCTTTATATTTGAGCTCCATCATTGTATTTTCATTATCACTTCTTGCATATTGTAAATACATAATTTCTTGTGTTTGCATATCTTGTTCTCTCTCATGTCCATTTAGAATTTTTCCCTAGCTCCATGCTCTTCCTTCCTTGGCTTTGGTTTGATAGGTTATTTGCATGCAGGTGATCCTAGGCATCTTCAGAGTTGGATTTCATCAACTCCTACATGGTATCAGAGCCTTCCTGTTGCTGCTTCATTGAATATTTTTTGAAGTCATGATTCAAAGACACAAACCCTAGTTTGTTTGTGCATTTTTCTTCAAATCAGGGGTAGAAAAAATTTTTGTAGCATAGTGGGCCCAAATGGATGCTACCATTGGATCTGGAAGGAATTTTTTTAGATAGGATCCATATAAAATTTGTCAATTTTGGAGACAGGGCTCCAGGAGCAAAAAAATTTAGTTGCAAGAGGTTTCATACAACTGTACAAGTGATTTCAGCATCAAAAAAATCTAAACATGTGCACCATCATGCGGTCACCACTGCACCACCTAGCGGCCACCCATGCCCTGCCATAGATTAGTTGTGCCGCCCCTATAGCACCTGGCCTCCTCCACAACCTGCACACTGCTCCTTTTAACGATGCCTCCAGACTACACCACTTCTCATGTTGCTCCGCCATGATCTGCCACCAACGCTCTGCTCCTGATCCCTGTCGCTCTACCCATCTACTCAGCCAACATGGAGTCACCATTAGCAGACCCATGGCACATTTGATTGCTCACGTCGAGGGCCCCTACCCAGTCAGCTAGCCCACGTGGAATTTTTTTCAACTTAGTTGTAGTCTACACGTGACACATGGAAAGGGTACCGCATGGCACTTTGCCACGTGGACCCTGCCACATTAGCCTGCTCTTTTTGTTGTGATGACTGGTAGGCCATCAATTTTAATTAGGTGAAATGCTACGTCAGCATGAAATTAGTACTGCATCATCCACCTCTTGCACATCTCCAAGGTCATTTTTTAACCTACTTGCAATTTTTTGGCCATAACTTGAGCATACGAAAGTATTTTTCTGATCCAAAAGAAGCACTAAAAAGCTAGTTCTAAGATGGAGACATTGGTATAGGTATTTTTAGGTTTTGATGTAGTTTTATACTTTTTTTGCAGTCAAATTCTAAAGTCCTATTTTTTACTCCGGCAAGCTATTCTTTTGCGTCCCATTTCTATTTTTTGAAAATGTTATATTTCTGGAAAGCTGGTTTTGTGTACTTTTCAAAAATATTATTATTTCATTTAGATTCTACCCCATGCTCTTTCTATCATTATTTTGGCATTTTTGGTCCATGGTGGATATCTTGGGTGTTTTAGGTCTGAGGATCATTTTCTTGGTATGGGATCCTTTGTTTTGGGTTGTCCTTTATTTTGTTGTAGCTTGTTTTTAATTTTGATCATTGTAACTATCATTTGTAAGCACTTTTATGTATCGCACTAAGATAAAGTGCCACTCTTGCATTCCAGAGGTCATGAACGTTATTTTTGAGTCAGTTGTACTTGCACTATTTTTATAAAGCACCATGGGGGGATAGTTGTTTTCTATTTTAGGCCTTCTCCCTTTGTCAAATGAGTCTTGCTTCCATGACATTAGCCACATGCAGCATTGTTGTGACCGTGTCTTTATACATGTTTGTACCTCTTCCTCTCTCATTGTTCTTAGTTTGTCTACAGGAAATTTTTGGCCCACCTTCTCAGTTGCCTATCATCTCACCCCATCTGAATTAAAGGGGGGTTATGATGTTGTTCTAATGCATCCATGGTTTGATGGTTCGATAGTGTGAACTATGTATTCAGTGGTTGATCCTATATACGAGGCAATTGTAGTGGCTAGCTACCTATGCATTTTGGTGAGATGGATCATCTACCATATAAACACACTCAGTTTGTGCGTTCTTCTTCCTTGGAGGTTCTTTAGATCAGTAGTTTTCTTTCTGATGGTAGATTTGTGGCTTCTTCATGTTTTAGTGATGCTCTTCATGATCACTCTTTGTTCTTGTTTTAGGAGTCATTCCCCTAGTTGGAGGCTTCTTTAGTTCTTCACTAGGTTCTTACCTTTTTTGGGGAGAGGGTTTTTCCCACGTGGTTTTCTCTCTTTCCCCATTTATAGAGGTTCCATCTCTTTGCATTGTACATGGGTACCTAACATAGTCTCGTTGCCGAGACCCATTCTGCATTTCGTCTTAGTTTTGTGAGCTTAAGGCATTTCCCTAAGTTGCACTTAAGGGGGGGTGTTAGAGTAAATAATTAATTTACTAATTATTTATTCTATTTAATTAAGCTTACTTAGGTAAATGCATTTCATTTATTAGTTGTAGTCTAATAATTTGTTATAAGTTGTTAACAATATGGGAGTTTGTTCTCTCCTAAGTCATACTTCTCCTCTCACCTTGTTTGAGGACTTTCCACCTCATGTGGATGTATGCTTAGTTGTCACACTTATCTCCTAATGTCTTCTAGCTTCTTCTAGGAGATTCCTTGAGCTCTTTATATTTGAGCTCCCTCATTGTATTTTCATCATCACTTCTTGCATATTGTAAATACATAATTTCTTGTGTTTGCATATCTTGTTCTCTCTCATGTTCGTTTAGGGTTTTTTTCTAGCTCCATGCTCTTCCTTCCTTGGCTTCCCTTTGATAGGTTATTTGCATACAAGTGATCCTAGGCATCTTCGGAGTTGGATTTCATCAACTCCTACATGGTATCAGAGGTTATGATGTTGTTCTAATGCATCCATGGTTCGATGGTTCGATAGTGTAAACTATGTATTCAGTGGTTGATCCTATATACGAGCCAATTGCAGTGGCTAGCTACCTATGCATTTCAATGAGATGGATCATCTACCATATAGACATGCTCAGTTCCTGCCTTCTTCTTCCTTGGATGTTCTTTAGATCATCAATTTTCTTTCTGATGGTAGATTTGCGGCTTCTTCATGCTTTAGTGATGCTCTTCATGATTACTCTTTGTTCATGTTTTAGGGGACATTCCCCTAGTTGGAGGCTTCTTTAGTTCTTCACTAGGTTCTTACCTCTTTTTGGGAGAGGGTTTTTCCCACATGGTTTTCTCTCTTTCCCTATTTATAGAGGTTGCATCTCTTTGCATTATACATGAGTACCTAACATGGCCTCATTGCTGGGACCCATTCTGCATTTCATATTAGTTTTGTGAGCTTAAGGCATTTTCTTAAGTTGCACTTAAGGGGGGGTGTTAGAGTAAATAATTAATTTACTAATTATTTATTCTATTTACTTAAGCTTACTTAGGTAAATGCATTTCATTTATTAATTATAGTCTAAGAGTTTGTTATAAGTTGTTGACAATATGGGAGTTTTTTCTCTCCTAAGTCATACTTATCCTCTCACTCTGTTCAAGGACTTTCCACCTCATGTGCATGTATGCTTAGTTGTCACACTTATCTCCTAACATCTTCTAGGAGATTCCTTGAGCTCTTTATATTCGAGCTCCCTAATTGTATTTTCATCATCACTTCTTGCATATTGTAAATACATAATTTCTTGTGTTTGCATATCTTGTTCTCTCTCATGTCCATTTAGGGTTTTTTCCTAGCTCCATGCTCTTCCTTCCTTGGCTTCCCTTTGACAAGTTATTTGCATGCAAGTGATCCTGGGCATCTTCAGAGTTGGATTTCATCAACTCCTATAGTTGATACATAGATTGCATCAATCTAGTGGTAAAAAAGTAGTAATTTTTATCTAGATTGGATACTTGATGCTTCCTTTATGGGAGAGTGTTTGTGTTTGAACTGAGATATAAAGGACTCTTGGTAGCTAGTATTTAAAAATGTCTCTAGACACTTGAGCTTATTGAAGATCTTATATAATATATTGATGTAATGATTCCTTTGTCATTGATGTCAATGGGGGAAAGTAATACATGAAAAACATCCTTTAATATGAATATTTACATATATCTTATGGGGAGAATAACACATGAAATAGGGGAGGGAGATGTTCTTGTAAGAGAGAGATTTGATTAATGAAAAGGATTTGAAAAGATATTGATGTATAGGGGAGATTAACACCTTCCTTATGCATGATTGTTACAGTAGAATGGACATTCATGGACAACATGAATGGGGGAGCATTTACAGTAGAGATGTATTTGGTATTCATGAAACATAGATGTTTTTCATCTATATTACCATAAATACCAAAGGGGGATAATTTTAGCATGACTGCTAATGATATTCCTATAGGGGAGTATCCTAGCATTGTTGAAGGCATAACACAATGGTTATGTGTTCCATTCATGACAATGTTTGTCATTGATGTCAACATATTGGTTACTATGTGAGACTGATAGAGAAACAAACATAGTTTGGTTTTGCAAGGATCTAGGAATGAAGTGGAGCTTATGCAAACTTGAGGATATACTATAGATGTTGAGATGTTATGGTTAAGCGTACATACATAAATATGAAGACAATGTAGAGTTATTCAAGATTTATTGAAGACAATATTCAGACAGAGTTCATGTCTTGAGTTACTGATGTTTAGATTATATCTCCTAATAGAGATAGAATCTAGTTATGCAGACTTGGGAAATAGTAGAAGAGATGATGAAGATGCAGTGGTAAAATGCACACATCTTGATAAGCATCGAGTGAAGAGTTATGAAGACTATGAGATGACAATTGTTTGTGATTATGAGAAATGTAAAGATGTAAAGTAACGTGTAAATGTAATATATTAAGATGGTCCTATATTACTATTGTAAATTGAGAAAGCCTCAAGGCCAACTTAATAATTTATCTTAGGACTTGGTATAAAGGAAAGATGTTTTTCTCAAGGAAGAATGTGATTTAGTGAAGTATTTATGCAATGTGAGTATGTGAACTTGTATGTGAGATCCAGTGAACCTGATGTTGAATATCTTTTGATCAGAGAAGTGTTTGGTTTGGTTGAGGCATGGTGAACGAACAAAGAGATTGTATTTGGAAAAGAAGTTGATGTGGATAGTTGTATACTTGTATTATTCTATGAAGGATAATAATAAGGCTAGCTAGGAAATGAGTTTGATGGCCTTTCCTTGAAGTTGTTTGGACAGTGGGTCATTTTATCTTCCACAACTCCTAACAGGGATTCAAAGTCTCCTACTTAGGACTCATATGTATTGAATGTATTCCATTGACTTCTAACTGTTGGAAATTTAGATGGAGTAGCTGAAGGGGGGGGTGAATCAGTTATAACAAAAAAAAAATATAGATCCCTTAGATGTCTTAAAACTTAGTTACTATTGTCACTCGGTAGCCACACAAAAATTTTGTAACTTGGTAGATGTTTGTTAATTTATTAAGCATTCATGAAGATTTAACATGCATACATAAAAGAAATAACATCAACACAAGAGACACCAGATTTAACGTGGAAACCCAATATGGGAAAAACCACCAAGTAACTAGCTACCAATTGTGATATTGCTATTAGGATTTAACTGTGTGATTTTTGAGTCAAACTCATTGACCCATGTTTCATGAGTAGTGATTCAACATGAATCCATCTCTCATGAGAATAAATGGAACACTTAGCACTCATTGGATCTAGGTGATGCTCACAGGGGTGAAGCATCAAGACTTCCCGAGAGGTCACCCATCCCAGTACTCTTCTAAAGTGAGCCCTGTTAGGAGCCAACCTTGTTAAAGGTTACAAAAAACACTGTTAGGTGTGACCTTGTTAGAGGATTTCATCACCCTACTAGGAGTGGCTTTGCTAGAGGACTTTTAGAACAATTCAATAGAACTATCCACCTTGTTAGAGGGTTTACAAAAATGGCTATTAAACCAAATCTATTAAAAGATTTAGGAATTACTACTACAATGGTGAAAAAGTAATAATAAGTGACCTAAATGAGATGCAACTGATCTTTGTTGTTACTAATCTCTGTTTTACTTCACTGGATCCTCTCTAATTGAATACAACTTTGCTACTCCTCGGGGATATCTGATCCTTCTTCAAAATTTGCTAACACTTCCTCTTCACACAATCAAATCACTTGCATGCTCACTCATTACAATTTAGATTTCACAACTAGACCTTTTATTTATACCATACAAATTGTCCAATCGGCTCATTTATAAGTTACGATTTACCAATAATCATTACATCAATCAGCTACAAACATTGCATGAAATAATTAAACTTTACTTCCCAAAATAATGAAATCCTTCATTGGCCGACCTTGCTCGGTAAACACTACTCCAGAAATGATTTCTAGTGTTAACCAAATGAAGCTCGATAAACATTGCGAACTCTGCAAAATCCTTTGGAGACTGAGTGAACTTGGTAAACACTAACTTTCCTTCGCTGACCTTGTGAACTCGGTAGAAGCTAATTTCTGCCATAAAATCCTTCATTGCCTGAGTGAGCTCAGTAGAAACTGTCTCCACAATGTAACTACCAAAAATGCTCGGTAGACTCTGTAATTCACTTTGTTGACCATTTGAGCTCAGTAGACTCTATCTTTTGCTTTGTTGACCAACTAAGCTCAGTAGACTCTATCTGATAACTGATATGACATTTGTGTAACATCAAAGACAACACATAATTGAACAATTGTATTCAACAATCTCCCTCTTTGGCATTGATAGAAACACAACATGTCATAGAAAAAAAAATTGAGAACAAGTCTTATTTTGACAGAACATTTCTCCCTCTTAGATTTTATTCCACAAACTTCACAAATACAGTAATCTCCCTCTGTGAAGGAATTACATAGCTTCAAATTTTAGAAAGCTTATGATAGCATACTCTCCCTCTTTGACAACACATGCCAAAGACAATACAAACCAAATGAGTAGCAATGTACCTTGAGTACTGATTCATATGCAATGTTCTTAGGATTATACTACATCAATTGATAGATCTTCAACTTGATACCTGTTGATGCATCACTAAAACTTTATTTTAGTGAGCTTCAAATAGGGGAATGACCCCTAACTTACCTCTTAGATACAAGAATGCATCCTTAGGTAAATGCTTGGTGAATATTTTAGCAATTTGTTCCTTTGTATGGACAAATTCTAATATGATCTCCTTATCTTGCACCAATTCTCTAACAAAGTGATACTTTATTGCAATGTGCTTGGTTTTTGAATGCATACTGGATTCTTAGATATGTTGATTGCACTTGTATTGTCACAAAACAAAGCAACAATTTCTTTGATTTCCTCCTTCATGCCTTCCAATAATTGTTTGAACCAAACAATACTAGAACAATTTACTGTTGCTGCAACATACTTTGCTTTTGTTGTGGATTAGGATGTACAATTTTTCTTTTTACTTGTCCAAGAAACCAACCTCTTTCCAAGAAAGAATGCACCTCCACTTGTACTTTTTATGTCATCAATGTTTCTTGCCCAATATGCATTAGTAAACACTTTCAAATCCAGATTACCTCCAAATTTGTTCCATAATCCATAATCTTCAGTTCCTTTCAAGTATCTCATGATCATTTTGATTGTCATCATGTGATTCTCTCTTGGTTTTGCTAAAAATCTTGCTACAATACTAACTGCAAGAGTAATATCTGTCCTTGTATGAACTACATACTACAACTTTCCAATCATTGATCTATATAATGTCTGATCTACCTCTTTTGATTCATCATCCTTGGTAAGCTTTAGACCAGTGCACATAGGAGTCCCAACTGGTTTGCAATCCTCCATACCAAACTTTTTCAGTATCTCCTTGATGTATTTTGACTAAGTAATGTAGATGCCATTCTTACTTTGTTGAATTTGAAGACCAACAAAGAATTTGATCTCACCAAACATAGACATCTCAAATTCCTTGTTTATTTGCTCTAAAAAATCTTTGCAAAGATCATCATTTCCTATGAACAAAGTGGCATCCACAAATATTTCTGCCAAAACAATCTTGTTATCTGGTCCTTCTTTGATATACAACCTTCTATTATCATTAGTTCTTTGAAAACCAATCTGAATAAGATAATTATGCAATCTTTCACACTATGCTCTAGGGGCTTGTTTCAGACCATACAATGCTTTGTGTAATTCGCAAACCATGTCCTTCTTGTCTAGATCAAAAAAACTTTCAAGCTACTCAATGCAGACTTCTTCGTCCAGTATAACATTGAGAAATGTTGATTTGACATCCATCTGATATACCTTAAATCCTTTGTATGTAGCATATGCAAGTAGGGTTCTAACACCTTCCAATCTTGCAACAAGAGCAAAAGTCTCTCCATAGTCTATTCCTTCTTCTTGAGAGTATCCTTTACATACCAGTCTAGCTTTGTTCCTTGACACCTTACCATCTTCATTTAACTTATTTCTGAATACCCACTTAGTTCCAATCACATTTTTATCTTTAGGCCTGGGTACAAGAGTCTAGGTTTTGTTTTTCTCTATTTTATCTATCTCTTCATTCATAGCCTCAATCCAACTTTCATTTGCTAATGCATCTTTGACATTTCTAAGTTTAAAATCAGCAAGTAAACAAGTACCTTTTAGCTTACTTCTTGTCATAGTACCTTCAAATTTATCTCCAATAATTTGTCTGGTGCATGATGTCTCCTGACATACTTGGCTAAAACAGATTCCTTGCATTTTGAACGAATTGCATTTTCATCCTCTTGCACTTCAACTTCAGGTTCTAGTTGTTCTATCTGCTGCTCGAGTCCTTCAAACTTGGTAGGCATTAGCTCGATAGCATCTGAATGTGACTCAGGTTCCTATAGCTCGATTTGAACTTCCTGCAACTCGGTTACTAAAGACTTGAGAGTAGAAGATTCCTGATTGACAGATGTATCTGGCACTATATGAAGTTCAATGAAAAAAAATATCTTGTAATCTTCTAGTTCCTTTTTGCTTTCTTCTTCAGTCCTTTCTGCAAACTCATCAACTTTCACATGTGCACTTTATATGACTTTGTGAGTAGACAAATTCAAACATCTATATGCTTTACTCTTGTAAGAATATCCCAAAAATATTCCTTCATCACCTTTCACATCAAATTTACCTTTTCTAGATTCTTTCAAAATGTAACATTTGCTTCCAAATACCTTTAGGTAACTTACATTAGGTTTATAGTCATACCATAACTCATAGGGGGTTTTGAATGAGTCCTTCTTCAGCTATACTCAGTTCAAGGTATGAACTACAATGTTGATAGCTTCCTTCCAGTATTTGATAGCAATGTTCTTTTGAAGTTCTTGCACAGTCCATGATAGATTTGTTCCTTCTTTTTGCTATTCCATTTTGCTATAGGGGTCTAGGTGTTGATACCTATCTTTTGATTCCCTTTTCAATGAAAAAGTTATTGAACTCATGGGAGATGAATTCACCACCTCTGTCTGACCTCAAACATTTAATATTTTCCCTGTTTCCTTCTCTACTTTGGCCAAATACTATTTGAACTTCTCAAATGCTTCTAATTTCTCTCTTAGATACATGACAGTCATCATTCTAGAGTAATCATCAACAAAAAGAATAAAGAACTTTTCTCTAGTATAGCTTTCAATTCCAATAGGTCCACACAAATCAGTATGCACAATTTTCAAAATTTTCTCAGACTGATAGTTCTTACTTTTAAATCTAGTTTTTCCCATCTTACCAATTTGACAATTTTTGCATAGACCAACCTCATGTTTCTTTATACTAGGAATACCTCTTGCTTTTTTGAATTTTCTTATTTTCACTAGGTTATCAAAGTTCACATAACATAACCTTATGTGCCATAACCAACTTTCTTCAACTTGAGCAATAAAGCATGAACATTCACCAAGTTCAAGATAGAACAAGTTACCTTTTGTTTGTATGCCTAATCCAATCAGATTTCCTTTGTCATCCAATAGTCTTGCTTTTCCATGCATGAATTTCACTTTGAATCCATTATTGAGTAGTTGTGCCACACTCAACAGATTATGTTTTAGACCTCAACCCAATAGGCATTATCACATACAAGATCTTTGGTTAGTGAGATTCTTCCTCTTTCTTTTATGCAACAAGGTACATTATTACCAAACCTCACACTACCACCATCATAGTCTTCAAAATGTTAGTTTTATCACCAGTCATATGATGAGAGCGACCACTATCTATGATCTATGTATCATTTTCGCTCACATGAGAGATAAGTGTCATTTTATCTTCCTCATCATTATTAGATTCATCTTTCACAACTATGTACACATTTTCCTCTTCACCATCATCAAAATCATTAGAATCTTTAGCCATGAAACATGTTTTCTTACCTTTGTCCTTAAATGATTTGAATTCTTTCTTGTCATTGCATATGTGACCTTTCTTCTCATCCTTGTTTAGCTTGTTTGAGCACCTAGTAGCAATATGTCCAATTTCTTCACATGAAAACAAATTAGAGGAACCTTACCTTTGTATTTCCCTCTGCCTCTAGAATATTTCCTTGCAAGCAAAGCTTCAACCACCTCAAGATTACTGTCTGAACTCTATTATGATTCTTCTTCACTTTCTTACTAAGAATCTTTTATCTTCTTACCTTTCTCTTTGAGTGAAAGCTTGGCTTCAAATGTTGATTCAATGTTCTTGGAAGCTAGAACATAGTTGTCATAGTTATCTAGCTCAAATGCAGTCAGTCTTCCTACTTTGTCTTCTAAATCTATCTTATGATTTGCTTCACATCTTCTTTCTTGAATTGTAGAAACTCTAATTGCATAAATGGGAAGTAATGTTCTAAGAACTTTACTTACAGTTGTTTCCTCCTCAATGTCTCCTCTAGAAGCCTGATTGCATTGACAACTACTTTGACCCTTTCAACATATTTGGCAATGTTTTCATCCTCTCTCATCCTCATTTGATCAAATTGTCCTCTTAGACTTTCTGCTTTGGCTATTCTCACATTATCATCACCTCCATAGATATCTTTCAACTTGTTCCACATTTCAAAGGCAATTTTGTAGTTCTTAACATCATCGAATTCTTCATAGCTTAGGGCAGATGCAATGTCTATCATCATAGTGTTATGAGTCTTCTTCTCAGCAATGTCATTAGTAGATAATGTGCCAAAAGGAGTCACATATGCTTCATCAAGATATTTCAATCCTAAATCTCTAATGGAAGCTAGATGGAGTCTCATGAGACCTTGTCATGCCAAAAAGTTATCCCTCTTAGGCCTTGGAATTTCCCTCTTGTAAGACATCTTGATCTTTAGCTTAGATCCTTGAAATCCTTCCTGCAAGCACCAAAAGCTTTGCTACCAATTGTTGGAAATAAAGATGCAGTAACTGAGAAGGGGGGGGGGGGGGGTTGAATCAATTACAACAAAAACAAATCCACATATACCTTAGATGTCTTAAAACTTAGTTACTACTATCACTCAATAGCCACACAAAAATGATGTAAATCAATAGTTGTTTGTTAATTTATTAAGCATTCACGAAGATTTAACATGCATGCATAAAAGAAATAACATCAACACAAGAGACACCAAATTTAACGTGAAAACCCAATATGGGAAAAACCACCAAGTAACTAGCTACCAATTTTCACTCTTCTGAAGTGAGCCTTGTTAGGAGCCAACCCTGTTAAAGGTTACAAAACACACTATTAGGTGTGACCTTATTAGAGGATTTAATCACCCTACTAGGAGTGGCCTTGCTAGAGGACTTTTAGAAAAATTCACTAGAACTGTCCACCTTGTTAGAGGGTTTACAAAAATGATTGTTAAACCAACTCTATTAAGAGATTTAGGAATTACTGCTACAATGGTGAAAAAGTAACAATAAGTGACCTGAATGAAATGCAACTAATCATTGCTATTATAGATCTCTGTTCTACTTCACTAGATCCTCTCTGATCGAATACAACTTTGTTGCTCCTCAAGGATATCTGATCCTTCTTCAAAATTTGCTCACACTTCCTCTTCACACAATCAAATCACTTGTATGCTCGCTCATTACAATTTAGATTTCACAACTAGACCTTTTATTTATACAATACAAATTGTCTAGTCAGCTCATTTACAAGTTACAATTTACCAATAATCATTACATCAGTTGGCTACAAACATTACATGAAACAATTAAACTTTATTTCCCAAAATAATGAAATCCTTCATTGGCCGACCCTGCTCGGTAAACACTACTGCAGAAATGATTTCTAGTGTTAACCAATTGAAGCTCTGTAAACACTAACTTTCCTTCGCTAAACTTGTGAGCTCGATAGAAACTAACTTTTTCCATAAAATCCTTCATCACCCGAGTGAGCTTGGTTACAAACTATCTCCATAGTGTAACTACCACAAACGCTCAGTAGACTCTGTAATTCACTTTGCTGACCATTTGAGCTCGGCAGACTCTGTCTTTTGCTTTGCTGACCAATTGAGCTCGGTAGACTCTGTCTAATAACTGATATGACATTTTTGTAACATCAAAGACAACACACAATTGAACAATTATATCCAACACTAATAGGATCCATCCTCTAACAAGGAACTTATATAGTAGAACATCATTTTGTGGGTACCATCTCCATTGGAGTTTTCCCTCTAATCAATGGTTTCCCTAGTTAACATATCTAGTGTTATTGTGAGTGGTGATCTTTCTATGGTTGTTGCATTTATTGTTTACATGTTTTGGAATTAATAAGGATATTGAGAGTTGTTTTAATTGCATAATTGATTCACACAGCCCCCTCCCCCGCCTCTCAGTTATCTTGGTGGACTTTACTTTCTAACAATTTTATGATTGCTTCATATTTCACTCTACACACCCATTGATTGACATACCTATTTATGCATTCAAGCACCTAAATGGGAATGCAACAACCTTGAGAAAAATACTCTTACCAAACCTTTGTGTAATTGAGTGACTATCTAAGTGATTGACTCTTTTCCAAAACTCATCAAAATTAAATTTATTCTAAACTATTATCTTGAATCTCAAGAATCATAATTTTTGACCCAAAGAGATGTTCATATAGCCTAAGTACTTATATAAATCATATTCTTATTTCTAGCCCTAAAAATAATGATTTTGCACCCTTGGAGAAAAATCAACACAATCCCTCTTATTTCGGTCAATTTCACAATAGGACTTTTGGAAAATAAGCATTGCCATGAATGTGATTATACTATTAAGGAACATGAATTAAAATCTTGTCCATTTGAAGCAAGGATTCCTTTCTTTAAAGGCACACAATTTTCTTTGCTTAGCTTCTACTTTTTGTGCTCTCTAACTCCTTTCACAACTTGCAATTGTCAATAAAGTAAGGAAACCATTTAATTTTTTATAGGTCAAGTATTAATGTCACCAGACTTTGTCTCTACAACTTAATGTAGTATGAACCAACAGAAAATTTCAAATTTCCTTTTTAGAATGGGTGTTAGACCTTACTAAGGTTATCAGATGTCATCAAGAATCGATGAGGGTTATAAAACCTTGGTCACTTTCAACCTTCCATTTCTCTTTTCATTCTTCTCTTTTTCCTTAAATAATTTAAACATTTTTCTTTTTAAAGTTATATGTCAATCAAATGACAAGGTTGTGAAACCTTGCCATAGCCCAATGAGGTTGTCACAACATGTGAAATGTTGGATTTTGAAATCTTTTCCCTTTCTCTCACATATTTTATCTCTTTGTTCTTTCGCTATTCTCATTTTTCTTTCCTTTCTCTTCGAAGAGTCTTCTTTAGGTTATGAGTTCTTCGTTGGAGTCTAATAAGGTTGTGGTCACATAGTTGACACCTAATGAGATATGAACAAAATTTTCCTTCTTTTTTGGCTTATTTTATTAACCTTTTTTTTTTTTTTTTTTTTTTTTTTCCTTCAGCACATTTTAAAATTTAGTATTCTTCTAGGAAGAGGAGGGTTTTGAAGATCTGGATGACACCCGACAAGGTTGTGGCAATCTTGTGTTTTCCTATTAGTTGGAGGAAGAGGATTATGCATTTGGATAACTCTGAAATGAGGAAATGCTTATTGGTATGAGAGAGGTTATACAAAACATATTGGACATTGACTAACATTTGAAAACTATGAAATTAAGTTGAATAAGGGCTTATGACTTTAAAGCAAAACATCATTACTTTCTTTTAGCAATGTAAAAACCAAAGTGGATTATGAGAACCCTATCGACCTCAGACGATGGTTTTTAAACCTAAGGCAAAACCTACATAACACAAAAATACCGAATGTTGATATTTCTTAAGGGCACCATCAAAGACCAAAAAAAGTGTTTCTCAAGGAATTTTAAGACCTGCTTCCCAATATAAAAAGGTAGAAAACTAATAACTATCAATTGTATTAAGTAGAAACTTTTAAAAAAACATGAAATATCAATTACAGAGCACAAGATAAGCACACAACAATGAATGTAGACATTAGAATCAAAATTTAAACGAAACTCTACATGAGTCATATACCATTAAAGTTAAATCCATGCCACCAACTAATTGAAATTTCCCTCAACAAGTATAGTTTTGCTTGTAGATTTGTATTTTGTAATCCAATTTACTTTTCACAATATGAAAAATAAAGATAAAAATATATATCAAATTGCATCATGTAAAATCTTAAAGAAAATGAAATCGTAATAAAAATACAAAACAAAAATATACCAATAAATGCATTTTGTAAGGTTTCTTCAATTCTCTTTGTCCTGATCTTGACATTAGAATTATATAATTTAGACTTTTTTTTTGTAGCTTATTTTTTATAAATAGTCCCTTCTCTTTTAATTAAATATTAAAGTTACATATTTTTAAAAAATGAATACTATTATTTATGTAATTTTGATTTATTCCAACTTCATTCAACAAAATAAATAAATGTAAAAAATAAAATAAAATAAATCAAACAAATCTAATAAATAAAAGCTTTTAAAAATGCAATCATTCAACCATCAAATTTATATTCTATACCACCAACTAATTAAACTAACTCCAAAAGAACACGTATCAACCAAATCAATTTCAAAACTTACTTTAAAACTTTGGAAACACCCACAAGCTTCATCATAGTACCCAAATACCTAGAAAGTTTTCCCTAATAGTACCCACCTAATCATTCTAACTCCAAGAATTACAATTTAAAAAGTTCACCCAACCACAAGTGAACCTCCATGGGGGTACAAATCTAGAGCAAGTGAAGCCCATCTCACCCACCAACCTACTACTTTTTACACTCAATCCCATGCATAGAAACCCCAACAAAACAGCCCTAGAAGAAGAAGAAAGAACCATTAGGTACTCAATCAGTCCAACCTACCCCATAGAAGACAAGTAGATCCAAATTAGGTCAGATATGGCCATCCTCTTATGAATGCCCATCTCCAAAAAGACAATAAGTAGAAGAAGCGGCATATTAGGTAAGTTGTCTAGTCCAAACCCTAAACCCTAGGCCATTAACATTACATTACACAGCATACATAGCCCACACTCGATGAATAGCCCACTTTTTTCTCCTTGTTCTATGTATGAGCGCCCATGGATAAGCTATAAATTCAGCAGTAAAAACAAAGCGGCTGAGCCATCCATATGACCACGTGTCCTGCGGGATAATGAGATAGGCTGTTTGACTGTGAGCGGCCCCGCCGCATTGACCGCGTATTGGGAGCCCCGCCCATGGGACCACCGGCTAGCGCGTTGTTCCATTCATTATTGATTGTTATTATCTCTATTGAGACGGGACGGCTGACAGGCTTTCGCGAAAAACATGGCAGCCTCTGCGCCATCCGATGCGGACCGCCCTTGGCGGCGGGAAGATCTTCAATCTTTAACTTTTTAATACTTAATTAGAAAAATGTTTAATCTTTTCTTTATTTGCTAAACTGCGGCTGTGGCGGCGCCCATACTCTCTGTACAGCCCCCCTGTTTCTGTTGCACATACACCGTATCAATCAGGGTCATTCTTTTTCTCCTTTGAAATAGTTTTTGTTGGTCTTTTTGAATGAGAAAATGATTTGTTTAAGAGGGGGAATAAAATTGGTTTTTTTGGTTTGTCGTTTTTTTATGAATAGACTTTTTTTATTAATGGTAATTTAAAGATACATATTTACAAAGAAAGGGGTCGGGGATACAAGATCATTCGGTGAGTTCACTCGGCACAAGGCAGGAAAATCAACTATTTATTAAAAAAATATATTAAACAAAGACAAAAAGCCCTTAGGTTGCAAAAGCATTGCCAACCGAAGGAGGGTTTTTATCATCAGATCACCAAAAGTCTTTGGGGTTATTGGTTGGCTCAGGGGAAGCCCAACCGTCATCTCCAGTAGCATCAATTTCTTTATCTTCCTCCGACCTGGGTGGAGAAATGGCTAAGTGCGACCAAGGGAAAGCCCACTTGGGGTCACGTTGTGCAGATGACCAACCGACATCAGGGGTAGTAGGAGGAGCCACTAGCCCGAGCCCATCCTCTATGGAGACGAGGCCGAGCGGCAACGACCACAAAAACCACCATTGGGGGAGTAGCGATGAGGCTGCGACTGGGGAGTGTGTGAGCGGCATGTAGATCTACTCCAGCGTCGCTGACAAAAGCATTCAGAGGCACGCGGGCAACTGTACAAGGGGCATTTCCCCAATGA
Organism: Cupressus sempervirens; assembly: GCA_028749045.1. NCBI lineage: Eukaryota > Viridiplantae > Streptophyta > Pinopsida > Cupressales > Cupressaceae > Cupressus > Cupressus sempervirens. The sequence continues at coordinate 139,350,231 of CM053786.1, forward strand.
GCAGATGAGATACCTCTAGCCCAACTTTGTTGGTTTGGCTCTTTTAAAGATTTGAAAATAATTATGGTAAATTCTAATGTTGGAAGGAAAAAAATGATTTTGAATCATGGAAAGATACAAATGATTCTCCACTCTCTTTTCAAGTGATTCATTTTGGAAGAATATAAATGATTAAGGTGAGGGAAAAGAAATATTTTTGTGTATCTTTTAAATTAATAAATTAAAAAATGTAATGGAAGAAAATTAATCTTTTGTTTGTGTTTTTTCAATTTAGAATGAAAAGAATCTTTTATTTTCTTTTAAATGCTTCTTCTTAGAAAAAAAGTCTTTTGTCCACTTAGATTTCTCAAGTGTTAGTTCTATTTTGTCATTTTTTTGGTGAACTTTTGCGAGTGAAGAGCTTATAACTAAGGTTTCAATTTTGGGTATTCACTAATCTCTCATAACTAAGGTTTCAATTTTGGGTATTCACTAATCTCTCTATAGGGATCGTGGAGCACAAAGTGGTCCAAAATGTCATTTCAAAACACTCACTATGTTCTATACAAGTAGTCACTCACTCAAAAACGCTAGTACTTGTGGCTAAATGTCCCAATAGTATGACAAAAAGAATAACCGTTATCAAGACCCTTATCCCCTATCAATAATGTTATTTCCTATTAAATAATAAATGAGCAAAATGGTTGTATCTAATATATAGACATTTTGTTCACAACCACCTATTTTTATCAAAACCAATGGCATACTTAGGGCTTATCATATCTAAATAATTAAATATTTTATCATTATTATTTTTCATTTCATATATACTAAAATAGATTATCTATAATTGATCTTGATAAAACGATATGATTCTCTCTAGCTAGTGCCATGGGAATGAATTTTAAAAGCTGGAAAAGTAGAGGGACGAATCCCACATTTGTTAGTTTGGCGCCTTACATGAAATGATAATGATAGAAATGAGTCCCTCGGGCAATCTTTAGAAGTTTCAGAGGATGATTTGGGCCCGGCCCATTTCGTTAGAAAATGGGCGAAGTGGTTATTTCAAGCAGTAGTTCGAGGGAAGTTGCATGATGTGCATTTTTTTAATGTTTTCAAAAGTTTAATGTTATTTTAGGTTTCATAACGTGAATATTTTAATATTTTAGATTTTTTTTTTATTAAAATACTTGTGTTAGGGTTGATGTTTTGGAAAAACATTTCTTGTTTAAAATCTCATGGATTCAATTTTAAATAACTTTTTGGCTTTCAATAAATTTCAATATTTTAAGGTGTATTTTGATACTTGTCAATTTCTAAAAGTTGTTTGTTAATCTATATTAACATAAAAAGTTGTATGTTATATTAGATTGATGTTTTGAAGGTACATATTTAATATTTAATGATTCTTATTTGTTTTTTTATTAATTTAAGATATGATTTATTATCAAGATTTTTGAAGTGTCTTGTTTAAAATCTTATGGATTTAATTTCTTAGAGCTTGTCCACTTTGAATCAATGTATATTCATTATATATATATATATATATATATATATATATATATATATATATATATATATATATATATATATTAAAAATTATATCATTTTAGGTTGGCATCTTAGATGCATAGTTTTAGTAAATGATTTTATCATTTTGGAGTGTTTATTGATTTGAGATATATTTTGTCTATTAAAAATCTTATTGTCTTGTTTAAAATCACATGGATTCAATTTCTAATTGTTGGTATGCTTTGGGTAAATGTACATGTTCTCATCCCATGATTTCAAATATTTTTTAGACAGTCTTAATAGTTATTGTTACTTCTTAATGTGGGTGCCATATTTTGAATGTGAAAGTGTATGGTTTATCTTTAAAGGTTTTACTTCTTATCATTTGGACATCATAATGGAATGTTGAAATATTTTGAATGTCATAAAGTATACACTTTGCTCTCATTGTTCCTTATCTGTTTGGGCTCACTTTGATTTTAGTATCGTAAAGGTAATATATCAAATTACAAATGGCATTTTTGTGAGTTCATCTCATGGCTTCATAAACCTCAATCTCACTCATAATTGATCCATAGATTTGCATTTCTAATCCCTACACCTAGTTTTCATCACCATGAGATCATAATTGAGTGAGTGAACTTCGGACCACTTTAGTGGTTGTAAGTTTTACCCTTAGAATTTTTAAATTCAAATTTCAAAATGTGGCCAAGTTTATCATTCCATTAACTATTATGAGTCAACTATTGCATATTATGTTGATAAGTATGCTTGGTCATTGTAGTTGAATATATTCATTTACTCATTTGAATGTGATAATACAAGATCGTATGAAGTTTCTCAAGGAATATCTTAGGGTTCAATGGAACGTTTATTAGAGCACACCATCCTCGATTTGTCCATGCCTACTTCTTGTCTTTGAAAAATTAGCGTCCAATTAAATACAACTAGATATTTAGTATCCATTATATTTCATAAAGGTGTTTGTGAACTCTACTTGTCTTTACACAAATCCAAACACTAGAATGAAAGGTGGGTGTAATCCAATTTGTAAAGAATAACTTAAGTAGGCTCACAATTTGTATGCTTGAATTTATGCATCAAGATCATTTTCATGGTCAAACATTGAACAATTAGATTTTTGGATAAGTGATAGAGGACATTAAAAAATGCATTAATGAATCCTCTTCTAACATATGCCATGACACTTCTACACCGTCAATTTTTTATAAAATAAGCATATTTCATTCATCTAGAATTTATTTATTTTTATTTAATATTTACATTTAAATTTAACATTCTAATTATTAGTAAAATCCATTTTTTTAGTTTGTTTGTGAGTTAATTATTTGTATTTATTAATTAGCCTAGATAATATTATTGTGTAGATATTTTCCCTCCATAGATTTGGTAAACATGCAATCGTCTAATACAATCTAGAGATACATCTTCCTCTTATGAGAATATTGCATTGGTCACACTTCTAATGAGGAAATTTCTCAAAAAGGCTATGATGTGTGTCTATGTGTGCATGTGTGGCAAGTGAAATGCATGGCAAGGTTGTGATATTCTTATGCATGCCAAAAATCAAATCAATGGTGTTTTAAAGAATTATCAGTTGATGAGCACTCCAAATTACATTTTGTTGAGATAATGGGTGTTGCACACATTGCATAATATTGTTATTTTATTATGTAATGTTGTACCTAGATGGACGTGCAACATGTAAAGATTTCCATAGAATATTCTTGATGAGTTGTATTCTAACATTGTGAAAATATTTCATGTAATTATTTAATATTGGGGAAAAGAATTAAATGCTCAATATTAAATGTGGAGTCAGTGGGTTAGGTAGCACATGGTTTTAGCACATAGTTTATGTAATACCACTTGGTGGTTTTGTGGGACTTGCTACTATATAAGCAGCCACAAGGGTAGTTGTTGTAGTGTGAGAGGGAGAGTGACAAGGAGAAGACAAAAGGCAAGAGTCGAGTGGGACAAGGCTTGACAGGTTAGCCAAGGGAGCATTTGTGAAGGTTGAAAGCATGGCATGGGATGTGTGGATTCATGCTTGTTCACATAGTTTGCTCGGTTGTGGCTATGGCCATGAAGGCTTCCATGGTTGTATGGCAATGGTATTTTTGCTGAATAATACATGATGATGGATGCTTTTGGAGGCTAGGTTTTTCCCTCAATGAGGGTTTCCCAGGGTATATCTTGTGTCACAATTTTGTGGGTATGTTGTCTATTCTCTTGCATGTGGATTTTAATTCCGTGTTAATTTTAGATCTATTATGGGTTATGTGGAAACGGTTATATTCTTTGTTGCCAAGTTTCCTTACAAGTGGTATCAGAGCTATGGTTTTATTATTATTGTAACCCTAGATTGAATCCATGGGAATGCATGAGAGGATATAAAAAAAAAAGGGCAAGATATATGAACGATTTATTGCAAATATTAGGGTTTTGGGTTTGCTGTTATGATGGGATGTTAAAAGATTTTGGGCATGGGAAATTGTTGGACAAAAAGATTTTTCGGATGTTTCATTTTAAATGAGGGTTTTGGGGGGTAGCTTGCATAAATGACCTCCTAGGTAAAAAAAGACCTCACCATTGGATCCGGGTCAACATTTCCATAAAATTTGATGTATAATATGCCCTAGTTTGGCCATGTTCAGAGAAAATGAAAGAGTTTTTTGGTTTCAGCCCATGATGGCCGTCAAATTTAATCCCGTCGGAATTTTCGTCACTGAAAAAAATAAAAAATGAAAAATCGTACTGAAAATGGTAAAAAGACTGTCTTAGTAAAACGGCCATAACTTTCTCTCAGAATATCAGATTTCAGAGTTCTTACAAGCGTTGGAAAGCTAATTCAAAGCACTACAACATGGTGTAGGTTTGGTTCTGTGATTTTAAAATTTGTTCAAGTTTTTAGAGCCCTAAAGTCAAATGTTATTTATTTTGAGCACGGATTAGGGCATAACTTGGGCATACGGAGTCGGATTTTGGACTTCGAGTAGTCAACGGAAAGCTCTACACATTGGTTTAGATTTGGTGCAGGTATGACATGATTTATTTGTTGATATATTGATCTGAACAGTTTATAGGTATATTTTGACTATGGTAACATTGTGAGTTTATGGCATTGGAGATTTAAGATTTGATGTCATTATATACTCAGTTCATATTTGAGATTGGTCTCATGATGATATAGTTATCAGTGTTTGGATTTGGATATGCATGATGACTTGTTGGGTCTACAAGTTGTGCAGTGTTGTAAGCGGTCTATACTTATAGGTTGCATTTATGGCTTGGTTATGGGTTGTCTTTGCCCATTGATCTTCATTATTGATGCATATTTAGATTGGTGGCTTGGATTTGGGTTGTCTATGCCCTAAGTCACATGATTTACTATTTTCTTCATGTAGAAGGGATGAGATGTTGTTACCAGGTACAGTCATGGTGGTGGATTGTGGTTGACTATTTTATGCTGACAGGTTGGACACTTTGAGAGATAGATGCTCGGTTCATGGATGTGATCATGGTGTCATAGATTTTTGGCATGACATGATTGGTTATACAGGTACATCCTTGATGTTCATTAGCTTGGATTTCTGATTTGGTTATGGTGGTATATCTTCTTGGTTGAGGATCATGGTTATTTGGTTTTCTTTTGAGGAGCTCATGATTTGCACTTTGAGTTCTTTGATGGTTTGATGCCTTGGTTGATTCTCGTGGTTAGAGGATGGATTTGTTCATCATATGTCATGGATAGCTTGGATACACAGTTTAGTGGGAGCTTGTGATAGTGATGGGGTGACAGTGTAGGATTAGTTCCTGATTTGGTTTATATCTTCTTGGTTTGGAGAGGATGGATTTTATGATGCCATAGGTGACTTGGTATGACGGTTGAGTGGGAGTTTTGTTGGCATTGATATATTTATTGAGTGTTTGCAGATGTTGGAGGTTTGTCTTAGATTCTGTTGCTGTAGAAGCGTCTTTGACATTTGCATGGTGCACTTGTTATCTTCATGGTGTATGAAGATGGTTAGATTTTGAGGACTCATAGAGTTCTTGGTTATCTTCATGGTGTATGGAGATGGTTCTTCCTGGTATGTGGAGATGGTTTTCTTCATGGTGTGTGGAGATGGTTGCATCTTGAGGACTCACAGGGTTCTTGGCAAAGGTGTGGTTTATGCTTTTATTTGGCATGTTATCCTTGGTATGAGGATGGTTTCATTATTATGTCATGGTATACTCTTGATACGCATTTAGAGTTGTGACATGTTATGGTGTGTTCATATGGAGCATGTTATCTCTTTAGTTGAGATGGTAAGATCATGTTGTCATGTTTATGTTCCTGAGGCCATGGTTGGAACTTTGACATTGATCTTGGTTTAGTTTCTTGGTATTGAGTACACTGATCATAAGCTGGATACTTTATGATATTTCTATGTTGCATTTGGAGTTGGCATGGATTGATTGGTTATAGGTGCTCATGGATACTTAGAGATGGTGGTGATGCTGATTTCTTTTGGATTAGAGAAGTATTTGTTGGGACGGTTGATGGTTTCAGCAGGAAGTCCGAGGGGCAGTCACCTGATATGGACTTGAGAGGAGATTGTTCTTAGATGAGTCTTGGTTGGAGACTTGGGTATCTTGATGAGCATTCTCATTCCCCACTCTTGGTCTACTTGGCGGTTTGCTACTTGAGAGGTATAGCCCATTATTTCTCTCAGTTGCATTATATTTATGCTTGTCTTTCATGGATATGGATCTTGAGCTATGGTACATGAGTTAGTTCTGGAGGGTTCATTTGAGAGATGGTTTTAGCATTGGTTATCTCCATGTGCATATGTTATGCTGGTTTAGTTTGGGAGATGGTTTTATATTGGGCATTTTCCTTGGTTTAGGAATGGTTTTATTGAGTTTGATCTTCTTGTGAGAGGCTTACATCCATAATTAGTTATATGGTATGGTTTGGGTGTTGTTGAGGCTTCTTGTTGGGGTTTTATGAAGGAGATCATACTTGCACAGTTTACATCTAGAGGTGTGTGTAGAAGGACATGATATAGGTTATGATTTGCATGGTTTCTCTAGTCTTGGTTATCTTCCTGGATGTTCAGTTTTTTTTACATTGGATTTGAGATTGGTTGGAGATTGTGATCACTGGTTTTTGCTCATGTATGTCATGTGAGAGATGACATGGTTATTTCTTTCTCTTTCCTCTGTTGGTTGTGGTGAACTTGGGAGACTATTGGAGACTTGTTATGAGAGTTATTCTTGCAGGATATTGGATTATGTATTATGGATGTCCTTGATACTACATGGATTCACTTCTTTGAGATGTGTTGAGTGGATTGGTTATAGATTTGACATTATCTTTTGCAGTGGGAGCTTCTTGGTATATATGTGGCAGGTATTGCTCTTGAGGCTTGTGATTGCAGGTTGTAGATTGGATATGTCGGTGATATAAGATTCATTTGTTATACCTTTGAGGTATGGATAGTTGGATGGGTTTGGCACTTGTTGTGGGTGCTATTTCAGCTATGGATATTTTGACAACTATGGATACATGTGATTACCTTTGGATCAGGTTTTTGTGCTTGGAATTTTAGTTGGTACAGGATTTTATGATCTTCTAATGCGACAGGTTGGGTGGTTTTCTCTTTGGATGGCTTCTATGTATGTCCAGTGGGAGTGGCATAATAGGAGGTGAGATCATTCATGTTCGAGATGCTGAATACTTTGATTTTGTTGTGGGTACCAAGATGGAGCACTTAGTGTATTTTGATCCATGATGGTGGATGTGCTAGGAGGGATTGTTCCCTTGTTCATTTTGTGTGGCTACGTATTGACCCTATGCAATGTATACAACAAGTGGGAGATTGTTGAGATAATGGGTGTTGCACACATTGCATAATATTGTTATTTTATTATTTTATTTTATTATGTAATGTTGTACCTAGATGGACGTGCAACATGTAAAGATTCCCATGGAATATTCTTGATGAGTTGTATTCTAACATTGTGAAAATATTTCATGTAATTATTTAATATTGGGGAAAAGAATTAAATGCCCAATATTAAATGTGGGGTCAGTGGGTTAGGTAGCACATGGTTTTAGCACATATTTTATGTAATACCACTTGGTGGTTTTGTGGGACTTGCTACTATATAAGCAGCCACAAGGGTAGTTATTGTAGTGTGAGAGGTAGAGTGACAAGGAGAAGACAAAAGGCAAGAGTCAAGTGGGACAAGGCTTGACAGGTTAGCCAAGGGAGCATTTGTGAAGGTTGAAAGCATGGCATGGGATGTGTGGACTCATGCTTGTTCACATAGTTTGCTCGGTTGTGGCTATGGCCATGAAGGCTTCCATGGTTGTATGGAAATGGTATTTTTGTTGAATAATACATGATGATGGATGCTTTTGGAGGCTAGGTTTTTCCCTCAATGAGGGTTTCCCAGGGTATATCTTGTGTCACAATTTTGTGGGTATGTTGTCTATTCTCTTGCATGTGGATTTTAATTTCGTGTTAATTTTAGATCTATTATGGGTTATGTGGAAACGGTTATATTCTTTGTTGCCAAGTTTCCTTACACATTTGTATCCTCATTCAAGAGTAGAGTCTATGGTGACTAATAAGAGAGTGACTCACATTGTTTCTTAAGATGGGTGTCAAGATTTAAGTGGCGTCAACTTTGTTAACCCTTGTATTAATTTATTAGATCCTTATGTTATTTGTAAATTACCCCTAAGAAATGAGACCATTGCACCAACAAAGGTAAGAGAATTCATATAATGATAGATTTATACTTATCATTTGGATATTAGAAAAAATATATAGCTAGGTGTATGATTTAGAATCCTCTACTTTTAGGTTGTTGGATGTGATATAACATTTAAGTGCATGTATGTGTAATGAAAAATGTCATATGTTATCATGAGTCACTATGAGTGCATTATGATATATGACTACTATATTGGTTAGATTTAGGGGTAAAAGCACAAACATGTGTCACCTTTTATAAAGAAAAATGATGACAACAAGCAATTGTTCGACTTTAACAACATAAAAGTGGCATGTTTATTAAGAATTCAAAAATGATGTAAACTCATGAAATATATATAATTGGATAAAGTTTATGTTATCATTTTTTTTAAAAAAATTATCAATAATAATTTACATTTTTTAATTTTTCAAGACACTTTTTTAATTGCAAAAAATATAGAGTGTAGTTCCTATCAAAGAAGTATGCAAATAATCTTTTTTTGCTCATATTTCAAAATATGTTGTATATGACATGTATATCTAGTGCATTAAAAAAGAAACTTTGGTTTTTGATGTATATTTTCTCCTTTATAAGTACTCGAAGTCAAACTTATCAAAAATCAACAATTTTTTTCTTGTGTCAAGATTTCCCTATCAAATCTACACAATCTTTCAAAAAATATCACATATTCTTGAAGATGGCTCTCTCCTTTAAAGCTAGATATGAATTTTAGAGTTTTTTATATGATTTACTTTTTCTTTTTTTTGAAGTGGCAACTTCCTGAATGTTAAAATACCTACTTGTAATATTTTAAAATTATAACATATCACAACTAATCAAAACACAATGAAATTTATATGATCATGATCATGATCATGAATCCAAGATCTATAAAAAGATATTTTAGTTTATGAAGAAAGTTGAGTTCTTACGGAGAAATGAGATTAGGCCTAAATGGGATTGGACGTCCTAAATGGTGACAAAAATAGGTGCTTTTACCCTCTGTAAGATTCCTTATGGCATAATTTGTATGATCATCTGTAAGTGGCTATTTTGGGCTACATGCATGATTTTAAGATATTTGGTCATTTGGATTTTTTCTACCCATGGAAATTGTACCATCATAGCAAATTGTAATCGCATAAGTGGTATACAATTTCACATTTTTTAGTAGCTGCCTTAGTGTGTTTTTATTATAGTTTGCATAATAGGACTTCATAACACTCAATAAACACCTAAATTTAAATATGGGCCATCTATCCCTTCAATCTTGTTTAAATTTGAGATAGGCCCTTATTTCTCAATGTGCTCCTCTATTTCTTCTCCAATCAAATAAATCATTTCATCTCCTAGTCTCTAAGTTACCATTTGCAACCTCAATTATGCATCTTGACCTTAAAATTGGTTGTTGAACCTAAGCATGTATCTCCAAATTGTATGAGACCCACAACTTGTATTTGGACTTGAAATAGATGGTATAAAATATTTGAAAGGATCTTACCAAGGTACAAAATGTTTCAAATGTTATGTTCTCTAATATTTGAGCCCAAATTCAAACCCATTCCATGTCTTGGTGATTTATTAGAGGATTGAGATTTACAATCAATCCTCTCAATTTTATCTCCTAGTTTGGTAGAAAATCTATCTTTACATTGAATTTTGGAAATATTCAAAAGCAATAGAAATGTTGGAGCCTTAATTTGAAGACATCTTATGAAGTGAGGAGTTATGAATCAAGGCCACATCAATCTTTTATCAAGTGTTCGAAACATTTCCAACATGATAATCTATACTTGCAAAAGGATTATGATGATAACTAGGAGATCATTGAATAATGGTTGGCTTGTACTCTTCCTCTTTAGATTTGGGTATTCTTTCATGTCATCTTAATATCTACATTCTTCTTCTTTAGATTGATATTTTTTGCATGCTTTAGAGCACACATTGATTACATTTTTATATAGTTTTTACTCTATCAAACTAGGATATATTTTTAGATTACATTTATGTGTTCTATCTCATAAGTATTTTAGACATACTCTAGATGTTGGAAGCATGAATGCTAATGATACTTCTGTGGGGGAGTATTGTAGAAACATGATTAGATCATTATCATGATGATATGTTACATTCATGACTATGTTTGTCATTGATGTCAACATAGCAGTTTTTAGTGGGATTTGATAGAAGAACAACAGAAATATCAAGTTGGTACAGACAGATCGTTGAGAAATTTCACTAAGAGAGTTTAAAGGGAGATACTACTAAGTGTCTAGTATATGTAGCTAACCTTGAAAGCATAAGATATCAAGTTTGGAAGAAGTTATGTAAGTTTTGGTGAAGACTATTACATAAGCATGTTCTGGTAAACTTGTTATATCTCTTAGTAGAATTGTTATTCTAAGAAGCAACGTTAAAGGCATGTAGAAGACATGTTGGAGATGATGTAGCTAAGCTTACTCGTCATGATATTACATGTATGAAAAGTTATTCAAGTTACAAGGTAATTGACTAATGTTATCACTAAGTGTAACGTGTTCTTAATGAGCTCCTATGATTGAGAAGGTTAATAGTTGACTCAGGAAATTATTTTATGGATTTGATATAAAGGAAGGACATTTTCCTTTGTTATGGATGAATGTATGAACGATTGCAAGAAGCACAAAGAGAATAATAGAAGAGGAACAAGTTGATATACAAGGATAAGCAGAACAAAGTGAAGTTGGAGAGAACATCATTAACAAGGTTTTATTGTGAGATTTGAGGTTTAATATTTGGATCCAAGGATCGTGACCTAGTCTATGAGATCTGACAGTGATTGATCCAGTTGATAGAATAGAGGAAAGAGTGTTGGAGTTGAGGAAAGCCAACTCCGAAGACGCCCAAAATCACCTGCATGCAAAACCTGTCAAAGAGAAGCCAAGAAAGGGGAGGAGCATGGAGCAAGGGCAAAAACCCTAAACGGACATGAGAGACACCATGAATGCAAACACAAGAAGAAATGTATTTACAATAAGAAATGATGTTATGATTTTGTTAAAAAAACAAAGAGGGAGCCCGAATATAAAGAGCTCCAGGAATCTTCTAGAACACACTGGAAGGTTGTAGAAGATAAGAATGACAACTCAGCACATATCCACAAAAAAGTGGAATATGCTAAAAAGGAGCAAACTCCCGAGTTGTCAACAACTAACCACTACATGCATTAAATATAAAATATTAAATAAAGGCATGACCTAAGTAAGCTTAAGCAAATAGAATAAATAATTAATAATTAATTATTTACTCTAACACCCCCCCTTAAGTGCAACTTAGGGAAATGCCTTAAGCTCACAAAGCTAAGATGAATGCATAATGGGTCCCGGCAACGAGGCCATGTTAGGTACCCATGTACAATGCAAGAAGAAATGCAACCTCTGTAAGCGAGGAAAGAGAGAAAACCACATGGGAAAAACCCTCCCCCAAAAAGAGGTAAGAACCTAGTGAAGAACGGAAGAAGTCTCCAACTAGGGAAATTGTCCCCTAAAACAGGAACAAGAAGTGATCATGAAGAAGCAGCATCACTGAAGCATGAAGAGCCGCAAATCTGTCAAACTGCTGATCTGAAGAACCTCCATGGAAGAAGAAGGCACGAACCGAGCATGTCTATATGGTAGATGATCCATCTCACCGAAATGCATAGGTAGCCAGCCACTGCAATCGCCTTGTACATAGGATCAACCACTGAATACATAGTTCACACTATCGAACCATCGAACCAAGGATGCATTAGAACACAGCATAACCCCCCCTTAATGCAGATGGGGTGTGATGACAGGCAACTGAGAAGGTGAGCCAAATCTCCTGCAAACGAACCAAGAACGAGGAGAGAGGAAAAGAGGTACAGACACCGATAAAGACACGGTCTAACTGACTCTGCATGGGGCTAATGTCGTGGAAGGGACACTCACTTGACAAAGGGAGAATGCCTAAAACAGCAAACAATAATCCCTCCATGGTGCTTTATGAAAATAGTGCAAGTACACCTGACTCAAAACAACGTTCATGACTCCCAGAATGCAAAAGTGACACTTTATCTCAGTGCGATACAAAGAAGTGCTTCAAAATGATAGCTACAATGATCAAAAAGGAAAAAGAGCTGTGACAAAAGAAAGTAAAGCCGAAAATAAAGCAAACCATGCCAGGAAAATGATCCTCGGGCCTAAAACACTCAAAATATCCACCATAGAGCAAAAATGCCAAAACTATGATAGAAAGAGCAGAGGCAAAAAAACAAAGAAAAAGGACTACTTTTCTGAAAAGTACACAGAACCATCTTTCCATAAATATAAAGTTTTCAAAAAACTGACATGGGACGCAAAAGATATGCATGTCGAAGTCAAAAACAGGACTTCGGACTTCAACAGAAAAAATGGGCAATAAAAATGCATCAAAACCAAAAAATACCTACACCAAAATCTCCATCTCGGAACCAGCTTTCCGGCGCTTCTTTCGGATCGAAAAAATACCTCCGTATGCAAAAGTTATGGCCAAAAAACCACAAGTAGGTCCAAAAGTGAATCAGGAGAGGTGCATGCAAGGATGGATGATGCATGCTGACGTCAGCATTTGACGGGAAAAAAATTGACGGCCCGTCACCCGTCGCTACAAAAAAGAATGCCACGTGGCAGATCCACGTGGCAAGGCGACGTGGCAGGGGTGACGTGGCGGGTCCACGTGGCAAGGTGCCACGTGGCGCCCAGGCCACGTGTCACCCCTGCAGTGGCTGCAAAGGCGCTGAGTGTGACTGCACAGCTGGCGGGCGGAGGACTGGGTGGAGGCGGCGGAACCGAGAGGAGGTGGCCGCAGGGGCAGCGGACGAGGATGCGCCACCGGCGGAGATCCGTAGTCGGGCGGCGGCCGGGAGGTGGCCGGGCTGCGGCGGAGCTCGGGCAGTGCTGCCTGCTGCGGCCGCTGTGGGCTGTGCGCAGGTGGCGGCCCCGCGGTGGCGCGGCGGCGGCGCTGCGATTTTTTAAATAAAAATGCAATAAATGCCATTTTTTTCGTCCGTAAGACCCTAAAATAAAAAATTTTTGCCTCCCGGAGCTCTGTCTCCAAATCCGACAAATTTTATATGAATCCTGACTGCAAATGGCCTTCCGGATCTAATGGTGATGTCCGTTTGGTCCCAAAGTGCTTCGAAAAATCGCTGATCCCCTGATTTGAAGAAAAATTGCACAAACAAACTAGGGTTTGTGACTTCAAATCACAGCTTCAAAATTTCTTCAACGAAGCTGTAGCAGGAAGGCTCTGATACCATGTTGGAGTTGAGGAAAGCCAACTCCGAAGACGCCCAAAATCACCTGCATGCAAAACCTATCAAAGAGAAGCCAAGAAAGGGGAGGAGCATGGAGCAAGGGCAAAAACCCTAAACGGACATGAGAGACACCATGAATGCAAACACAAGAAGAAATGTATTTACAATAAGAAATGATGTTATGATTTTGTTAAAAAAACAAAGAGGGAGCCCGAATATAAAGAGCTCCAGGAATCTTCTAGAACACACTGGAAGGTTGTAGAAGATAAGAATGACAACTCAGCACATATCCACAAAAAAGTGGAATATGCTAAAAAAGGAGCAAACTCTCGAGTTGTCAACAACTAACCACTACATGCATTAAATATAAAATATTAAATAAATGCATGACCTAAGTAAGCTTAAGCAAATAGAATAAATAATTAATTATTAATTATTTACTCTAACAAAGAGATTAAAGGAGTACAAACAATTATTCTGCAAGGAATAGTTAAGATCAGTTGGACAGTGAGTTCAGTGGTCTTGCCCCAGAAGCTGCTTAGACAGTGGGCCCTTTTGTCTTCTACAACTCCTAACAGGGACTCTTATGTACTGAATGTGTTCATAGACTCCTAATAGGGTCCATCCTCTAACAAGGACTATATATATATATATATATCTTTGTAGGCATCATTCCCACAGGGGTTTTCCCTTTGATCAAGGGTTTCCCTAGTCAACAAATCTAGTGTAATTATGTATGTGCATCTTGTTATGATTGCTATTTACTTTGATTGAATGGTTAAGATTAATTAAGGTGGATAAATGTTTTAATTGGATAACTAATTCACCCCCCAGTTATCTTGGTGGACTGTTGTTTCTAACTATTGGTATTAAAGCATCAAGTCCTTGAAGAAAAAGTTTTAACAACTTTGGGAGATCCATAGGGAACATATTCAGAAAGGATAGTTCAAAGTTTGATAGAACAAATTATGACAGCTCGAAGGAAAATGTGAAGACACATCTAATGTGTATGCGTCCAGGATATTGGATCTTAACAAAATAAAAAAGACAATTATTGCTAAAAGTGCTTTGGAAACTTGTATCGAGGATGAGAGAGAACTTTTCATGTGTGACATGAGAGCTAGAGAAGCACTATTGTCTGCACTTCCTGAAATTGAGTACAACTAGGTAAAAACACTTGATACTTCTTATAAGATTTGGAAAGCTTTGGAAAATAGTTTTGAAGGTGATAAACATTCTAAGAAATTGAGGCTACAAATCTGGATTTGTGCATTTCAAGATGCTAAAATGATGGAAGATGAGTCTATAAGAACATATGTAGGTAGAATATCATAAATTACTGTAGGTATCTAATCTCAACGAGGAACCAAGGAAGATGACGAGGTAATCTGGAAGATATTGAAGAGCCTAATGCCACCATTTAAGTAAGCAGTTCAAATGATATAGTTGTTGATCTCTTGTACCAAAGATTTCACAAAGGAAACATTACTTGGGAGATTAGAAGCAGTTGAGAACAAGCTTAGATAGTACAGAGAATTGACCAAAATAGAGACAACTTTCAGTGCCCTAAACATTTGACCTAGTTTATCAAAGGAGCACAAGTGCTAGAGGAGATTTTGCTAGTAGTAGCAGATCTGATGAGGACAGAAAGATAAAAGGAGTAGCCCTTCTGGTAAGAAGATAAAAAGATGGTACGAAAATCTTTAAATGTTGAATTTGTAATGAGTTTGGTCATTATGCATCTAAGTGTCCTAAAAGAGAGAGAAAAGTATAAAGGAAAGTTCAAACCTAGAAGAGATAGAGATTGTTTATATTCAAATGAAGAAGATGATTCTGATGAACAAGTAGTAAGTGCTAGTGATGATGAAATAGGATTTGTAGCTATTAAAGAATAAATTCTAGAGAAAATGGCTTTGGTATCATAGGTTGAAAAGAAATCTGATTGGATAATTGACAGTGGTTGTTCACATCATATGATTGGTGATATGAACAGGTTTGTTGACTTCAAAAGTTATGATGGAGGCATTGTTAGAGTTAAAAACAATGCAGCTTGCCATGTGAAAGGTATTGGATCAATAACTCTTGATGGTAAGACTAACACTGAGGACGTCTATTTTGTTGATGGTTTGAAACACAATCTTTTGATTGTTGGACAACTAGTGGATAAAGGTTATCAGTTACAATTCACAAAGAAGACATGCATGATCAGAGATAAAGATGGGAAGGTAATTGGAACATGAACCAGATCTATGATTGGAGGATTGCAATATCTAACTCACACAAGGTCGGATATAGAAAATGCAGTTGGGATTGTTGCAAGATTTCAAGCTGATCACAGAGAATCACATTATACAACAATGAAAAGGATATTTAGATATTTGAAGGGAACATTATTGTTCAGATTGTGGTATGATAGATCTAATGATTTCACTTTATATGCTTATACTAATGTTGATTGGGCAGGCAATATGGATGACATAAAGAGCACAAGTGATGGATCCTTCTTTCTTGGAGGAAGATTGGTTTCTTGGTTAATCAAGAAGCAGGATTGTACCTCACAAATTACATCAGAGGTAGAATATTATGCAACAACAAACAATTGCAATCAAGTTTTTTGGATGAAGCAGATGCTGAAGGATATAAGGATAGAGTTTAGTGAACTTGTCATACATTGTGATAACACAAGCACAGTGAATATGTTAAAGAATCCAATGTTGCATTCTAAGACTAAGCACATTTCTATCAAATATCACATGTTGAGAGAGAAAGTTGTAGAAAAGGAAATCAAATTGGAGTGTGTAAGCACCAAAGAGCAGATTGCAGATATTTTCACCAAGCCTCTTCCCAAAGAGACTTTTGAGTATTTGTGAGGTCTGCTAGGGGTTATGCCCCTACCTACACCAGTGTAGATGATGCAAGAGTGCATCAGTCCAATGTTATAGAGCACCATTGTTTGTCTGGACTGAATGTTGATGCTTCCTATATGGGGGAGTATCTGCGATGGACAAAGTCATCTAGGACTCTTGATAGATGTTGTTTTGAATAGTGTCTTAGGACACTTGAGCAAGTCAGAGACAATTGTTGTAGAGATAGATGGTTGGTAAAACCTTTGACATTGATGTAAATGGAAGAGAGATTACAGCATGAAAAATAGTCTGATATAAAGTACATTGAAGGGAGAGATTATAGCTGATATAGAGCACATTGAGGTATATCAATGGGGGAGAATGATTGATGAAGAGGATTTGAAAAGAAAGGATAACAATCTTTTACAGTTGGTATTCTTGGAACTAGATATTTTTCATCTATGTTACCATCAATCTGTAAGGGGGAGATTGTTGGAAGCATGAATGTTGATGATACTTCTATGGGGGAGTATTGTAGAAACATGATTAGATCATTATCATGATGATATGTTACATTCATAACTATGTTTGTCATTGATGTCAACATAGCAGTTTTCTATGGTATCTGACACAAGAACAATAGAAAGATCAAGTTGGTATGGATAGATCATTGAGCATTTTCACTAAGAGAGGTTAAAGGGAGATACTACTAAGTGTCTATTATATGTAGATAACCTTAGAAGCATAAGATATTAAATCTAGAATAAGTTATGCAAGTTTTGGTGAAGCTTATTTTGAGATAGAGTTTACAGAAGCATATTTTGGTAAACTTGTTATATCTCTTAGCAAAATTGTTATTCTAAGAAGCAAGGTTAAAGGCATGTAGAAGACATGTTGGAGATGACATGGCTAAGCTCGCTCATCATGATATTACATGTATGGAATGTTATTCAAGTTACAAGGTGATAAATTAATGTTATCACTAAGTGTAATGTGTTCTTAATGAGGTCCTATAATAATTAATTGAGAATGTGTAATAGCCGACTTAGGTAATTGTTTTATGGATTCGGTATAAAGGAAGGGCATTTTCCTTTTTTATGGATAAATGTATGAACAATTAAAAGAAGCACGAAGAGTGGAACGGAAGAGAAACAAGTTGATATGTGAGGATAAGCAAAATAGAGCAAAGTTGGAGAGGACTTCATTGTCGAGGTTTTATTGTGAGATTCGAGGTTCGATATATGGATTTGAGGTTTGTGACATAGTTTACAAGGTCTGGTAGTGCTTGGTCTAGTCGACAAGACGAAGGAAAGAGGTTAAAGCATAGTACAAATAATTATTCTAAAAGGATTAGTTGAGAGATCAATTGGACAATGAGTTCAGTGGTCTTGCCCTAGAAGTTGTTTGGATAGGGGGTCCTTTTGTCTTCTACAACTCCTAACAAGGATTTAAAGTCTCCTAATAGGGACTCTTATGTACTGAATGTGTTCATAGACTTCTAACAGGTTCCATCTGCTAACAAGGAACACACACACACACACACACACACACACACACACACATTGTTGAAGAAGAAGACTATTGAGAACAAATTGATACAAGTATGATCAACATGTTTGAATCATTTTTTTATCACTGATGTCAAACCTATTATTTTTTGGTAAGACAACTGCTTACAATATTTAAGTACTATCACTTATTTGATTGATGAAGAGGATTTGATCAAAAGATGTAACAATAAAACCTAGAGGAAAGGTTGAGTTTGATATGTAAAGGAGTACAAGAATCAACTAAGATAGTGATAACATGATGTATTGATAATCTACTTAAGGTTACAAAGGATGCTTACACTAAACAAGTATAGAAGAACAAGTTAAATAAAGTTTGTCTGCCAAGCTTGATCAAGTGGATAGTAGGTGCTAAGAAAAGTTAGTGTAAGTTGAGTAGAAAATCAGTTGGAGCCGAGTAAAAGTCTATTCTAGTGTATGCCAAGAAAAATAGTGGATACTGAGTAAAGTTTATTTGATGTTGAGCACCAATAAACTTTAGTTCGTGTCGAGTGATTTTATAGAGGATGTTGAGCAATGCAATATGTGTCAAGCATCAGAAGAAAGTTAATGTCGAGTGGCTACATTATTTAAAAGATTGTGAATTCGATGGATCTAAGCCGACAAGTTTGTTTTCTTGGATTGTATGAATCAGGTGGAAGATAAGATTGATGAACTGGTGGCACAAAATTCAAGGCAAATCATTTTGAGGTGAATTTAAAGAGGATTGAAGGAGAAATTCTAGAAGAGATATGAAATATGGGGTAGATTCATTATATCCTACCTAATCTGTCCTAACCCTAAATTAGGCAATGGAGAATGAGCAGCAAAAGATCTTAAATTCTTATTTATAGGAATGGTTGGTCAGAAGCAAGGGTTGTCAGATGCGAGAACTTAAAGAGTCAAGGTTTTTGCTTCATCAAGTGACCTAAGAGAAAAATTTGCATTGGCATGTTAAGTAAGAAGGCTTAGGGGTATGAATGCTTGAAAGGTGAACAAGTTATCAGAGCTGAAATGTGTGAAGGCCAAGTAGAATGGAGGACTGAAATAGAGATATGTAATTCGCAAATGGAGTTGTAAGTTGTTATCAGATCAAGCCTTATTGTTACTCTCTAATAATTATATCAGTCTAGGGTAAATCCTTTGGATTAAGGTTGACCTAACAGTCATTTGTAAATCTTTTAACTGGGTGACATTCCAAGTGAATGGTCTGAAGTCTTCTAACAAGGCTCACTCCTAACAGGGTGATTGAAATCCTTTAACAGGGTCACATTTAATAGTGTGTATTGTAACCTTTAATAGGGTTGGCCTTTCACAAGGCATCACTTTCAGAAGAGTGAAAAAGGGTAGCATGTTACTGGTGATTTTTTCCAAACTGGGTTTCCATGTAAATCATTGTGTCAAATGTGTTGTTGAATCTGTTATGTTTCATGTTTACATTTCTGCAAATTGATTTGACAGTAACCTACAAGTTTTAAGTGATTGTATAATCTTATGGATGCATGCATGATGATAAAATGTTTTATGGGTTCACTAAGCTGTGAAAAGTTTTATTTATACATCTGGACCTTTAACTGATTAACCCCCCCAGTTATTCTAAAGTATTCAAATTATATATATATATATATATATATATATATATATATATATATATAGAAACTCAAGACAAATTCCTAACATGTCATATTTGTGCATTATACTGATACTTTTTTGAAGAACTGCTTCTGTTAGGAACCTGTGTGTTCCTTCTGTTTATTTTGTTACAGTAGAGTTGTTGGACGCATATGCTTTGTAAGTCGTCCCGTGAGTTTATTTTATTATCCCACATGCATAGGTAGTATTACTTTTCTAGATCGTACCCAGTATATAAGAATAGGTTGAGGCCCTTGATGGGCACGGACGAATTTATTGTATTGAGCTTGCTCAAAGGAGGTTACCCCCTCGAAGTGGCCTGCGATCAGTAGATTTATTCTGAGTTCTGCTATCACTTTGTATTCTGTTATTTCGAGCATTCTCACGATATTGCTATAAGGAGGTTCTTCTCATCTGGTATCAGAGCACTCTCTTGGGCTCGCTGGGTGGAAATTAGATCAAATTTTTTTTTCTGTCGTGGCCTTCAGGTTCCTCTCACTTCTAATATCTCTTGTTATTGCAATAACTCCTTTCCGTTGCTCTGTCTGTGAGTGAATTTTTCTAAGTCGACTGTTCAAAAAAAAAAAAAAAAAAAAAGAGTAAAAATTTTTTTGTTTTTTAGTCGTAGCTTCCTTGTTTGCTTTCTGTTTCTGCTCATACTTCCGCAGAACGTCTGCAATATCATTTCGCATACTTCATTCCTTGGCGACCCAACCTCAAATTTTACATATCAAAGCCCTAAATCCCTCATTTATCTAATTTTAGGGTTTGCCCTATCTTTTTCACCTCTCATCCAATCGCCACCAAACTGAGCCACAAGATTCAATTCCTCATTTTGCTCCCTTATCCCTCTTGGACTGTTCGCCTCATTTCGCCTCCCTACCCTTGAAACCCTCATTTTTCTTTTTCCCTTGTCCCCATATAGTCTCTCGCCACCCGTCGAACACCCATTTCCTATATGAGTTTTACCCAAATCCAAGTTTGCCGTAACTAAAAAAAGTTTTTGTTTCTCATCTTCTACCCATTTCAAAAAAAAAAAAAAAAAAAAAAAAAAAAAAACCTTGTTTTATGGTTGTTACGCGTACAGGAGCAAAAATCATGGAAGAGGAAATTGCATCCCTCAAAACCAGACTTCAAGATCTGGATGACAAAATTCTGGGTCTTAACTTTCAGCAGTCAGCCATGAGCCGAAACCATTCAGGAGATACTGGGTCCTCTTCTGGCAATTTCCGTGGACCAAAGCTTGATTTTCCACGCTTCGATGGTTCTGATCCGACTGGATGGATCTATAGGGCAGAGCAGTATTTCAGCTTGCATAATACTTTGGATAACCACAAAGTCTCCCTTGCATCTTTTCATTTGGAACATGAAGCTCTTCAATGGTTCCGTTGGTACATCAAGGCTAATGTAGGCCCAACGTGGAGCGAATTGTGCACCCTCATTTTGGAGCGCTTTGGCCCTAGTTCCTTTGATGATTTCACAGGAGCACTCACTAAACTGCGTCAAACAGGCACTGTAAGAGAATACCAGACAGAGTTTGAAAAATTAGCTAATCACACAGAGGGCTTGTCTGATGAATTCTTCCGTAGTTGTTTTGTCAGTGGTCTGAAGGATGCACTTCGCTCAGAAGTCAAAATGTTTCGACCTACTACAATGATGGAAGCCCTTGGGTTGGCTAAGTTAGCGGAAGACAAGATTAGTGCTCTACAACGCTCCAGATCTAATTTTGTTCCATTCAGAAATACAGGTTCTCACAACCCTCCAGCCATACCAGCTCCCAGAACTACTCCGATCAAGCACTTGTCTGAAACAGAGATGCGAGTTAGGCGAGACAAAGGGCTTTGTTATAATTGTGATGAGAAATGGTCTTGTGGCAGATGCTCTTTCTCGCACATTTGATAATCAAGCTTCCCTTTTCGCTATTTCTAAGCCCATTCCCAATTGGTTAGTGTCTGTTCAGCAGGGCTATGACAGTGACTCTTCTTTATCTCAAATCATTCACCAGCTAGCCAATAATCCTTCTGCTATACCACATTACTCTTGGGATGGTGCTTCTCTTCGATACAAGGGTCGGCTAGTGCTTCCTCAGAACCCAGCTCTACATCAGGCTATTTTTTATGACCTCCATGCTTCTCCTTCAGCAGGGCACTCAGGCTTCCTCAAAACTTATGAGCGAGCAAGGCGAAACTTCTTTTGGAAAGGGATGAAACAGACGATTCAACAGATGGTGGCTGAATGTGATACTTGCCAACGCCACAAGGGTGAAACGACCCTCCTTCCTGGCTTGCTCGAACCATTGCCCATCCCTACACGGATTTGGACTGATATTTCTATGGATTTCATTGAAGGGCTTCCTAAATCCGGTGGCAAGACAGTGATCTTGGTTGTGGTTGATCGTCTCTCGAAATATAGTCATTTTTGTGCCCTCAGCCACCCCTATACTGCCTCCTCTGTTGCACAAATCTTCATGGACCAGATATTTCGTCTTCATGGACTCCCTTCTTCCATTGTCTCTGATCGTGATGCAACTTTTACCAGTCATTTTTGGACTGAACTGTTTCAGAAAACTGGCACCAAACTGAAGATGAGTTCGGGCTATCACCCACAAACTGATGGTCAAACGGAAATTGTCAATAAATGCTTGGAAACTTATCTTCGTTGCTTCACTTCCGAACAGCAACATCAGTGGGCCAAGTGGCTCCCTTTGGCTGAATGGTGGTACAATACCTCTTACCACACTGCCTCTAAAATGACTCCATATGAAGCAGTCTATGGTCAGGCACCTCCAGTGCTCCTTCCCTACACTCCCAATAGCTCACCAGTCCAGGCAGTTGACATAGTTCTCCGCAGCAGGGATCAGATTCTTCGTACCTTACAGGATAATCTTCACCTGGCCCGTAATCGGATGAAACAGCAAGCAGATCAACACCGTTCTGAGCGCTCATTTCAAGTTGGGGATATGGTTTTTCTTCGTCTACAGCCATACAAACAATCCTCCCTAAAGTTGAAAGGGCGTCATAAGCTGGCCCCAAAATTTTATGGGCCTTATCAGGTTCTGCAGAAGATTGGTTCAGTTGCTTATAAACTGGAACTTCCTCCTTCTTCCCGCATTCATCCAGTCTTTCATGTTTCTTGTCTAAAGAAAGTTCTGGGTACCACTGTCAGAGCACAAACTACTCTCCCTGAAATGGATACGGAAGGATCCATTATCCTGGAGCCGGTGGCAATCATTGACCAGCGCACTCGCCAGCTTCGCTCTCGCTCCATCTCTGAGGTCTTGATTCAGTGGCATGGCATGCAACCAGAGGATGCTACCTGGGAACCCCTTCTTCAGATTCAACA
Source organism: Cupressus sempervirens (assembly GCA_028749045.1). NCBI lineage: Eukaryota > Viridiplantae > Streptophyta > Pinopsida > Cupressales > Cupressaceae > Cupressus > Cupressus sempervirens. Next base: position 139,373,159 of record CM053786.1, read on the forward strand.
ACAATTTCCACACCTTAAGCTTTGAGGACAAAGCTTTTTTCTAAGGGAGAGGGGATGTTAGGAACCTGTGTGTTCCTTCTGTTTATTTTGTTACAGTAGAGTTGTTGGACGCATATGCTTTGTAAGTCGTCCCGTGAGTTTATTTTATTATCCCACATGCATAGGTAGTATTACTTTTCTAGATCGTACCCAGTATATAAGAATAGGTTGAGGCCCTTGATGGGCACGGACGAATTTATTGTATTGAGCTTGCTCAAAGGAGGTTACCCCCTCGAAGTGGCCTGCGATCAGTAGATTTATTCTGAGTTCTGCTATCACTTTGTATTCTGTTATTTCGAGCATTCTCACGATATTGCTATAAGGAGGTTCTTCTCAGCTTCAAATATTTAATCAAATGTAAAAAATCTTCGCTTTCAAAGTAAAGGTGCTCCTTTTTGGCTAAGGTAGATCAATTGTCTTGCACTTAATCATGATTAAAAAAAAAAAACTTTCTGAAATCAAATTAGACTACATTCTTAAGAGAAAAAAAAGTAGATTAATATCTATCAATAGATATTACTAATCAAGTGAATCTCTATAGTTTTCTCTACAACAAATTACTAAAACATTTAAGTATTTAAAAACCATAAGTAAATTAAGAACTGAAAATAAATAAATAAATGCATATATTTCTTATAAACTTTCCTTTAAAATACCTTATATAATGATTCCAATTAATGCAAGACATCATAAGCTTCTTCATGGACATTAAAATTAGGTTGAAATTTAGTTCCATTTTAGAATATTTGTTGAAAGGGAAAACCTATATTTATTACTTTAGTAGTACACTTTATTCAATTGCATTTTCAACTAATTTAACAATAGTAATGAGAGACATTTGACAAGACCTCTTCTTATTCAATGGAATCTACCAATAATCATTGTTGAAAGGTTTACATAGTAACATTTTTTTTCATTTCTATACGATTTGTTTGTAGTGAGAATAAGTAAAACTTCAATAAGATCATATCCTTAAATTTTTCATATGTGTTGTTGTGGTTTCCAACAATCATTTAAAAAAAGAAATAAGTAAAATAGTAAGGCATTGCAAGACACCAAATTTATTGTACTAGTGTACCATACCCTTCTTTATGTACACTTTCTATGAAAAACACCAATTTCAATTTACTTTATAAATTACTTAAATGTACTTTTCAACACTTCAACTTCTCCATGTGAACCCTTGTAGGGTACAAAAACCCAATACTTCAAATTCTCCATGTGAATCCTTGTAGGGTACACATCTGTGTGTAAGGTACACCTACCTCCTAGGGTACAAAATCAAGTTACACCAAAATAAAAAAGTTAATGTAAATTGTCTAGGTAGTAGAGTTGGGAATTGGCTAAAGTGGAAACTAAATTGCTAGTCATATAGAGGCAAATAGAAGAAAAAAACTATGTCCCTCATGGTAAGATTTACATTTTAGTTTATTGTTTCGTTGTCGTAGAGTTGGCTTGGGTTGTGGATTTGGTCCTTAATGATTATATGTTCAATTTCAAGACCTAAGCTTATTCAATGCGCATGGTTTGCATGTTATTGTGTGCATCCACATGAAAAGGTAGGTTGGATGCTAGACTAGATCACATAGATACCTCCCTTATACTAATTTACCCCAAGTTAATGATAAGTAAGCTCTAGAGTAATTTGTAAAGATACCTCTCTCACCCCAATTTGCTCCAACTGGGCAATAAGAAATAGAGGCAATATGAATTAGATATTAGACTAAAACAATACAAATTAGTCCTAAAACTAATTACAATCCCTTTTAATCCCTTTTAAAGCTGGCAACCTCATGTGGCAAAGTCCTAGCTAACAATCTTACTGGCAAATGCAAGGCAACAATCATTATAGGTGGAAAAAAGAAGGCGAGTACTCTAATTTGTGAGAACAAAAGTCTCCCAAGTGAGATTTTGAATATCTAAATCACAACGTTTTTCAAAAGGAAAACGAGTGAAGAGGAGAACAGCTCAAATTTTACAGAAATGTGTGGATTTCAATAAAAGAGTGGAGTCTTTGTCCATCCAGCAAAGCAGTGTATTATGAATGAATATCTCTGTACGCCGCAAACGGTGCCTGCAACTTCGGCGGGCCTTCGTCCATTCTTCTTATTGTTTTTCTCCTTTTAATGGAAGACTAAGACGACTTCATTATTCTTCTTGTTTGGTGAAGTCACAAGGAAAAATTCCACCTTTCGAATAATTCACACTATAATTAGCACAAAATCTTATCACCTCTGTAGCAGTCTCCAGTGCATTTATGGATTCCAGTTCTAACTCGTACATCTAATTTCATTAATTTGTCTATAATTGAGTAATTCCAAAAATTTTTTGTCTCACGTTGAATTGAATGGTTTAGATAGAAAAATCAAATCTTCTGTTTTTCAATTTGATTTTGTCAAACTTTTTAATTAGAGAATTTAGTACTACCAAGACTCATTTGTGGGTAAAATTAAATGCTTTAAAGATAAACCTATCAAAAATCAAATCTTAAATGGTTTGGAGGAAAAGTTTTATTGATAAAATTATCAAAATAAAATTTTAAATGATTAAAAAAAAACTATGAAAAATCAAATCTTAAGGATGTTTGAACAATTTTTTGTAAAACAATCTTTTATCATAGAGTGTAATTCTAAATGTTGCTAGTAAATAAATTTTAGATATTTGAATACATCAACTACTTGCACCAATCTTTATTAGTTCAAAATGTTTTTAAATTTGATTGCATGAATTATTTCCATCAGTGATCCAAATCACAAAGGTCATTAAAAAAATGTTTACTCTATCAGATTCAATTGTGCAAGATTTGTTTAATATTAATGTTTCAAACCACACTCCAATGGAAAAAGTCACCAGTCAAACATAGAAACATTTCAAACTAGAGGAAGGGTATTGGTAGAACTTGTTATAATTTATATTCAAAACAACTGAAGAAAAGAAGATAGAATAGAGGAAAATAAGATAGAATAGAGAAACCATAATGTATATTTTATTGATCAAATGATACTTATTTATATAACCATGGAGACAAACAACTTTTTCTATAATTATGCTAAGTTAACTGACAACATATTAAGATGAATGGCATTTAATTATGAGGAGGACAATTTTATTTTAGTCAATGTTTGCAACTACTCTTTGTCACATACTCAAAACACATCTTCAATCTAAATAACTGCAACTTCAAAGAAAGCTTTTGATTTTTTCTTTTTGTCTAGACAACATATGTAGTTCATCCCAAATTTATTTAGATGATTTTTGTAAATCAACATGATGTATTTGTGAATCTAAAAGAGCAAGACCAATAATGGGCTTGGATTTCTCATATTTGCTTCCTCGATCTATCTTCCTATTAGCATACATAGGCACACCATAAACTTTTATTCATCAATTGCATTTGTGTTTTCACCTTCCATGTGTGAAATTTATGACCATTATATTTTCTCGATGCACATTCGTTCTGAGATATCTCTACAATTAAAGATAACAAAATACATTTCGATGTTACACAACAACAAAATTTGTAGTAGCAAAAAACTTACACCCTCACAAAAAGTAATTGTTTTCTTTTGTTTGCATCAAATAAATTGTAGGCTTTTGTTTAATACTATAACTGTTTAGTTAACCTTCTCACAATCTTGAACATATGCAATTGTTCAAACCCTTTTACACAAATGCTAGAAAAAAAATGAAATAAAGAGACAAAGGTGACTCTAATACCAAACTAGAAATTCAAAACAATAGAAATAATGAACATAGAATAGAGAGACCATACACTATATATTATTGATCAAATGATGCTTATTTATACAACCATGGACACAAACAACTTTCCTACATATCTGCTAAACTAATTGATAACAATCTATAAGGGAATGCCAACTAATTGTGGAATGGAGGACAAATCTATTTTAGTCATTATTTGCAACTCAAATTGTTTGTGACATACTTAACACACATGGTGATTTAGTTTTGACACAGTCCAACTGTTATAACTAACTTTGTGCACCCTACATTCTTAAATTATAAATTGGATTTTGATGACTATTTTTTTTTTTTCATAAATAATTCAAGAGGTCATAGCCATTGTTTTGGCTTTTAGGTAGGTACAATAAATGCAAGAGGATTGGTTTTGTGTACACGGGTCAAAAAATGATCATTGTAAGGTGATGTCTAATACATATTCTCTATTGTCCCATTCACTTTACCCACCACAAAATTCACACGATTGATCTGATACTCATGCACAAATGACCCAACAATCATGCGATATGGTTATCGATAAAGTTGATCAATTCATCTCATTTGTAATTTTTTTCTCAACTATCAAGTATACAAGTAGGTGGCTATTGACTCAATATTTATTTATTTATGATACCGTAATTAGGATTCAATTGTGTCATTGGCCAATATTTCCTCAGGAATGATTCACAAGAATCTATCTCTCATGAGAATGAATGGTACACATGCACTCATTGCATCTAGGTAATGCTCGCATAGGTGACCTGCTAAGCCTCTCAGGAGGTCACCCATCATAATTCTACTCCAATTTAAGTGTGTTTTACCACGAAATTGCTCCCAAGGTTAAGCTTACTTAGATCCAATTTTTTATTGGACTTCTAACTAACATGTTCTAACATACGAGATAGTTGGATAGATAGAAGAAATAAAACACTCCTAAATTCTCTTGTTTCCTATAGAGGTCATTGGTCATTCTACTTCATTAAATGCATTGAATAATTAAAACTTAGATTGTTGATTGTTCTTTATTAGAACATAGACACACACATTTTTTCCCAAATCAGTCAAGAAAGAAATACAAATTTAGTCTAAAAGAGAAACATAAGGCTGCCAAATTTTAACCCTTAGAAATTCACCACACCACTAAATAGATCACCAAAGTTTGCTTACAATCTCACATTGAGGAGACCCCACAACACCCTTAAATATTTATATCACCCTTAAATATTTATATCTCTCTAGCTGAAATTGCATCCCCATGTATGTCTACTTAAAAACCCTAATTAAGTTGCCCTAATTAAGTTGCCACATAAATATAGGGAAAAGCCATGATGCTGATAAGCTCCCACATCATTATCCCCCACAAGAAGAGAATAAATGAGAGAGTCGGACATGGGGTGTTTATCCGGTGGGCGTCCTGGTATTTTCGGGTTTGGCAGAGGTTAAATGCAGACTGCGATTGGCAGGGCGACAAGAAAAACGAAGGTTCGCAGCAACCCGCCAAATGGGGTCCTTGATAGCTGACGTGCATCACTCTCTCATTTAACGCCCTCGCCGACCTGGCATCCCACGTGGCAGGTATATTCCGAACCCCCTCTTCCCATTGGCCAGGGCCTCGTGGGCTGGTGGCATGTAAGCCGACAGGGTGTCAGAGACGAGAATGTCTTTCCAACTGGAGAGGTCCACGTGGGTGGGGACCGGCGCATCTAACGGCTACGATCGCGCGCAGGCGGGGGACCGGTACTCGAGGGGTCACGTCACATCATAGGCGCCCGCGGGCCCCACCAATGGGCTCTCTGCCCAACAATTTTTATCCATTCCCATACATACCCGCATTAAATAAGAAAACCCTCAGATGCCATTCTATTCCTCTCTTTTTTTCTCCGTTACGGGACGACTGGACGAGAATTTCTGTCTGCCGGTTCTCCCTTACGACAACTTTGCCCATCATTTGACGGCCCCCAAGAGTAAATTTCACGTTACGCCTGTCGCGGCCTTTGATTGATTTTCTCATTTTCGTCGAAGAGGCTTTTCCGTTGGAACGGGAACGGGACGGCGGGGGGGTGTCGAAACGGGGTCAATATTTTTCTGTTGACTTCGGAATTTTCGAAATAAATAATAAAAGACGCATATATACCTAGGCGTGTTTGTAATTTTATATTTGTTTTAATTTACATGGGACTTCCAAACGGTGTTTAATATATGTTTATTGCTTATTATAGATCCTACATTTAAACATGTGGTATGTAAGTCTGCTCCGCCTGATTAAGATAGTTGTTTTAGTATAGTCGATAAATATTAAATAATTCCAGCCGTCTATACAAGAGAACTTTTTGTAAAAGATACTATTTAGTGTTTAATTTTAAATTTATTTATTTATTTTGAACTGTACGACTTTTTTTTGGTTGTAAGAAGAGATTTTGGAATGGATAATAAATGTGATTTATTATGTAAAATTTAATTTATTATATAATCTTAAATGGTTAGAATTATGAAAAATATAAAATAATATCAATAATATGTTTTTTAAGGTCATTGGTATCTAGTTTGAAGAAATTAAAATATTTATTCTACCACATAAGTTTGGAATATAATCTGATCTAGTTATTTTAAAATGACACTTTTTTGTATCAATAAATCTTGATCATAATTTTAATTCTTTTAAACATCACATAATTTTGAATGGCTAGAATTGTAAAAATATAAGATAATATCTATAACATTTTTAATTCATTCTTATCTTGTGTTAAGTATTGAAGAATGTTTATCCATATATGTTTGGAACATAATCTGATGTAGTTACTTTGGAATCTAATTTTTTTGTACTAATTAATATTGATTATTATTATTTTAAATTTTTTTTTATCTAAATTTGAATGATTTGAATGAGAAGAAAAATAAAAATATCTACAATATTGTTTTGTAGTTCATTGGCATCTAGTGTTATGTATTAATGAATATTTTTCACCACATAAATTTGAAATATGTTGTTTACTCTAATTAATGAGAGATGGGTTCATGTGAATCACTACTCATGATATATAGTTTAATGAGTAGTTGTGGAAAATATTTCCTACTTACCATTTAATAGACTTTGTATTTGTTGGAGGTTTTACAAATGGGACAACAAATTAAGTGGGTTTAATCTTGGAAGAAACTCCATGGATATAAGCACATGTGGGATAGAGTAGTACTCGGATGGGTGATCTCTTGACAAGACCCTATGCTTCACATTTGCGAGATGGGTTCTTGTGAACCACTGAGCACTCATTACACATGGGTTGGTGAGTTTGACTTAAAAACCACACATGCAAATCCTAATAACAACATTGCACCAATTCTAATATTGTATTACATAATGCTACAACAACATTCTTAGCGAGTTAAACATATATCTTAACTAGTGCTTCATTGTTAACATGCAAGATTTTGGTGTAAGGGAAGCCTATGGGCCGATTAGTTGAGATGTTTTAATATACAAAATAAAAAAAGGAAATTTTCTATAAATTTTATTTGTTTGGTGTCTTAAATTGAAGAATTTGGAAGTTCATGTAAAAAATGGTCAACTTTTATGTGGAAATACATATGAATACTTTGAAAATAGGATAGTCATGTCATTAAATTAAAATTTTCTAAAGGAGGAATAATAGTCAATAAAAATATCTCGTTACAAACTTTGAAAAACATGCTTCTCTTTAAGATAATACCTCCAAAACATGTATGTACCTAAATGAGTTATTGACAAACATGTTGTTGTAAGTATCTAGTTAGTGTCTGGTTCAAATGTTCTAAAATAAAATAAAAATGTATACAAACATCTCTAATGTCCCTCTCTCTAAGTTAGTTGGGCATGTTGTTTTCTCTCACTCTCCCCCTTTAAGTTAGATTTGTATTTTCTCTCTCCCCCTTTAAGTTAGGTGTCAATCATATATAATCTTATCACATACCACATAAAAAATCATATTTAAACTAGATTTTTGTATTTAAAAAAAGCATATCATATCCAATCTTAACACATACCATAAAAAAATTAAAACATGCTTACATAAAGACATAAAATTTGTATGGGAGACAAAGACAATATATATCCAAAAGATTATCACAAAAATAAAATATCATATATCTTTATGTAGGTTACAACTATTAAAATATTTTGGAAAACATCAACATAATTGATTGAGTGGCACACTGCATCCCTTCAAGGTGATATATTAAGGACCTTAAAAGTATTTGGAGGATGGACATTGGCATTCTCAAGTTTCTCATGGAGGACATGGCTTGTACGATGTTGTCAAGGTCATGTGTGTTCAAGAAGGCCTATCTCTTTGGTTGCTATTCTTTTTTGTTTTTGTTTTGCCGATAATAGCAATGGAAGCCTTGATTTAGTCTAGCTTTTATTGATGATAGATTTGCTATTCTTTTTGGTGTTTTTGCTGATAATAACACTGGAAGCCCTTACCTAGTCTAGCTTTTATTGATGGTAGATTCAATAGTTTTATTAATTTTTTAGAGATATGGCCTTGGGAGGCCACTAAGCAAGACTTTTTATGACTGCTTTATTATGGTTAAGACTAATGTGATGTTTGTGGGTAGCAAGTTTACTTTAACTATAATATGCTTAGTTAACTCAAAAGTCCAAGTTATGGCGTGCCTACTTAAAACTAGCATCAGGTTTGCATTTTTGATTAGTGCTATCAATGTGCTAATAGTGGTGATTCTCTCGACTGTCACCCTCTAGTTGTTGTAATTAAGTGACAACACCCTCATTTTTTGTTGCTTTTAATATTTTTTTTTTTTGTTTTAAGTTAAAAAGACAATGAAATTTCAATATTATTTATTTGAACATATGAGAAGAACGCTAGCTATCATCCACATTCCAATAGTTGCTCATAGTTAAAAAAATCCCTTTGTGAGCCGATAGTTACCAATTTTTCAGGAGAACGTTACTAATTAGATCTATTGTGCAACTTTATTAGATCAACTGTCAATTTTTGGTTATTGTCCAAGGCAAAGGAAAATGGGACAGTGAGGAATATGTTTTAGACTACATATTGAAATTTATTTGATCACATAAATTTGAAATATTTTGTTTACTCTAATTAATGAGAGATGGGTTCATGTGAATCACTACTCATGATCTATATAGTTTAATGAGTAGTTATGGAAAATATTTCCTACTCATTATTTAATAGACTTTGTATTTGTTGGAGGTTTTACAAATGGGGCAACAAATTAAGTGGGTTTAATCTTGGAAGAAACTCCATGGATACAAGCACATGTGGCATAGAGTCATACTCAAATGGGTGATCTCTCGACAAGACCCAATGCTTCACCTTTGTGAGATGGGTTCTTGTGAACCATTGAGCACCCATTACACATGGGTTGATGAGTTTGACTTAAAAACCACACATGAAAATCCTAACAACACCACACCATTTCTAATATTGTATTACGTGATGCTACAACAACACTCTTACCGAGTTAAACATATATCTTAACTAGCACTTCATTGTTAAAATGCAAGCTTTTGGTGCAAGGGATGCCTATGGGCTGATTAGTTGAGATGTTTTAATATACAAAATAAAAAAGAAAATTTTCTATAAATTTTATTTGTTTGGTGTCCTAAATTGAAGAATTTGGAAGTTCATGTAAAAATATGGTCAACTTTTTTGTGGAAGTACACATGAATACTTTGAGAATAGGATAGTCACCGCATTAAATTAAAATCTTCTAATGGAGGAACAATAGTTAATAAAAATATCTCATTACAAACTTTGGAAAAAATGCTTCTCTTTAAGATAATACCTCCAAAACATATATGTACCTAAATGAGTTCTTGACAAACATGTTGTTGTATCTAGTTAGTGTCAGGTTCAAATGTTCTAAAATAAAATAAAAATTTATACAAACATTTCTAATGTCCCTCTCTCTAAGTTAGTTGGGTGCGTTGTTTTCTCTCACTCTCTTTATTTAAGTTAGATTTGTATTTTCCCTCTCCCCCCTTAAGATAGATGTCAATCATATCCAATCTTATCACATACCACAAAAAAGATCAAATTTAAACTAGATTTTTGTATTTAAAAGAAATCATATCATATCCAATCTTAACACTTACCACAAAAAAATTAAACTATATGTACACAAAGACATAAAATTTGTATAGGAGACAAAGACATCATATATCCAAAAGATTATCACAAAATAAAATATCATATATCTTTATGTAGGTTACAAATATTAAAATATTTTGAAAAACATCAACATAATTAATTGAGTGGCACAATGCATCCCCTCAAGGTGATATATTAAGGACCTTAAAAGTATTTGGAGGATGGACACTAGCATTTTCAAGTTCCTCATGGAGGACTTGGCTTGTAGGATGTTGTCAAGTTCATGTGTGTTCAAGAAGGCCTATCTCTTTGGCTGCTATTCTTTTTTTTCTTTTGGCCGATAATAGCAGTGGAAGCCTTGCTTTAGTCTAGCTTTTACCAATGATAGATTTGCTATTCTTTTGGGTGTTTTTGTTGATAATAGCAATGGAAGCCCTTACCTAGTCTAGCTTTTACTGATGATAGATTTAATAGTTTTATTAAAATTTTAGAGGTATGGCCTTGGGAGGCCACTAAGTAAGACTTTTTATGACTGCTTTAGTATGGTTAAGACTAATGTGATGTTTGTGGATAGCAAGTTTGCGTTAACTATAATGTGCTTAATTAACTCAAAAGTCTAAGTTATAGCGTGTCTACCTAAAACTAGCATCAGGTTCGTGTTTTTGATTAGTGCTATCAGTGTCATGATAGTGGTGATTCTCTCAACTATCACCCTCTGGTTGTTGTAATTAAGTGACAACACCCTCATTTTTTGCTGATTTTAATAAAAAAAAATATTTGTTTTAAGTTAAAAAGACAATGAAATTTCAATATTATTTATTTGAACATATGAGAAGAATGCTAGCTATCATCCACATTCTAATAGTTGCTCATAGTTAAAAAATCCCTTTGTGAGCCAATAGTTATGAATTTTTTAGGAGAACGTTACTAATTAGATCTATTGTGAATTTTTGGTTATTGTCAAAGGCAAAGGAAAATGGGATAGTGAGGAATATGTTTTAGACTACATATTGAAATGACCACCTTTTGACTTTTACATATATAAATCCCACAATGTGTAATAGTTCTAAGCACTTCAATTACATATACAAACAACCAAAAAATAATAGTGAAATTAACTAGGGGAGAGGACCCGGTAGTTGAACATGTACCAATTGTTGTGAGGGTAGTTAAGATGTTCTAAGCTAGTTATGATAACAGTATACCCTATTGATTGAACAGTAAGATATTGATTTTGATCATTTTATTTACTAATAATTATTTAAAACTAAATCATTACAAATTTATCTTTTTATATCATTCATTCAATAAAATTGATACCATTTGTAAACAAAAAATATTCATTATATGTGTCATACTAACCAACATAAAATGTTACTTTTCATTATCCACCATACTCTTTACACAATATAAAGAATGATATATAAAACATTGTATTTCTAACTGCACACTTTTTAAAGAAAGTTGTCCAAACTCATGGACAAGACATGAACTCTTAACTTTCTTCTCAAATAATTATTACTATACAATTGTTCAACATCCAATGCATATCCAACCATAAATAAATACACATTATTTCAACAACTCATCCCATCTCTGTTCAACATCCAATGCATATCCAACCATAAATAAATACACATCATTTCAACAACCCATCCCATCTCTGACAAATTTTGAATCCAACCGGTGGAATTGGAGTCTTCAACAAGCAAGCTAGAGTACCTGCATTGTAAACATAGATATCTTTGAGCTCCCCACTTCATCCAAACCAGACAATTAATGCAACATCATTTCAAAATCTGCTGTTAAAAAATCAAACAATAAATTCAATAAAATTCAAATTCAAATTCCTACTGGAAACCACACAATCAATTGCCAACTACTCAAATTATAGAAGTTGAAAGCCACGGATCAACCAAGCCTTGATTTGAAAGGAAGGAGATTTCAATTTCAATTTCAAATTGTTGGAGGGAAATTTTTTTTATTAATACTCCTCTATCAGCTCAGAGTACTTTGAATTAAAATTCTCCCTCAGCACATAATCTATCAACATCTCTATGCTAACATTGTAGAATTTCAGACTTCTCTGTGAGCATTCAGAGGGAGTGTAGATAATATTTGTTGCTAACATTGCAGAATTTCAGACTTCTCTGTGAGCATTCAGAGGAAGTGCGTATAATAGAAGATTCAGGATATCAAAGGATTCAGAAGGATTGCATACAACATTTGTTGCTCAAGATATTAGAAGATTTAGAGGGACTGCATACAACATCTGTTGCTTAGGATATCAGAGGGCCTGCTGCTCACGATATCAGAGGGCCTAATAAACCAAGCATTTTACTAGTAATATATATTGTTCTAAGCATTTTACCAGTAATATATATTGTTTGTGCTAAGCATTTTAAGCATTTTACCAGTAACATACATATAAGCATTTTAACTTTCTCTATATTCTTTGTGCTAACATTGTAGAGTATCAGACTTCTCTGTGAGCACTCAGAAGGACTGCATATATCATCTGCTGCTCAAGAAATCAGAGGGCCCAATAATCTATCCATGTAATTTATCATTGATGAATTACAGTATGATGTTATTTATAAGAATGATTGAATTTTCTCCCCAAAAAATAACAACACACTATACCTTTCTATCATAATCCATCATATAATGCATGTTGTTATTCTTTTCACCAAAATATTCTTTGTGCTAACATTGTAGAATATCAGACTTCTCTGTGAGCACTCAGAGGGACTGCATATATCATCTGCTACTCAAGATATCAGAGGGCCCAGTAATCTATCTAGGTAATTTATCATTGATATACTACAGTATGATGTTATTTATAAGAATGATTGAATTTTCTCCCCAAAAAATAACCACACACTATACTTTTCTATCATAATCCATCATATAATGCATGCTATTATTCTTTTCACCAATGTATGTTGTTATGTTGTTGATTCTTCAACACACAGGATAATATAGTATGGCATTATTTATAGGAATTATTAAATTTTCTCCCAAAAAATAACAACATTTTATATAATTTCTATTATAATCCATTACATGAATATGTTATAGTCCATCATATAATATATGTTGTTATCTGTTATATAAATATGTTATAGTCCATATAATGTATGCTGTTATTTCTAGACGTTATTGTCCATAGTCCATATAATGTATGTTGTTATTTGTTTAGCAAATCTTTCGAACAACAAATATTATATGATGGAATATAGTAGATGATGGAATATAATAGAGATTATATGAAGAAATATAACATATATTATATGATGGAATATAGCAAATATTACATGATGGAATATAACAAATATTTCTGTCAAAATCCACCACATAGCATGAAGTTATTTGTGGAATTGTTGTGACAGAAAATTCTTTTCTAAGAGAGATATTGAACAAGAAACCAACATACTATATGAAGTCATTTATGGGAGAAAACATAATAATCCTTAAAAAGATAATAGCACATTATATGATGGAAAATGATAGATAGGTGAAAATTTTATTTCTATGAGAGACAATATGTTTATTGTGGTTAATATATGATGTTTTCTATTTAGGCATTATGACAGCAGGAAAGAGAAGGAGCAAACGAACTGCCCGAAAATTGACACCTCATTGTCATCGAGGTGTTAAATTACATGCTGTTGACTCTGATGATGGGGACAATTCAGCCAAGCCAATTCCTGATAATACAAATCACAATCTTGTTGCCAACAATATAGACAATCTATGTGGAGTTGTTAAATCTTCTAAACATCAGAAAAATAAGAGAAGGATCCAAGGCAATCAATGGACAGAAGAGGATATGGAAAATGTCGTTGAAGATGTTGAAAATAATTATTTTTCAATAAGAGGATCAGCAAAGAAGTGGGGAATCCCTGTTAGCAGCTTATCCTACTGGTTATCAGGACTTACAACAACGAAAACTAAGGGACCGCCAACAATTCTATCTTTGGAAGAAGAGCTAGAAGTGGTTGAGTGGTGTAAAGATTTAGCTCAACTTGGTCGTGGATTGGAGGTAACTCAACTTAAGTCACATGTGGCCCACATTTGCCAAACAAGGCCAAATCCATTAAAAAATGGCTTACTAGGTAGATCATGGTGGGTTGGATTCCGCAAACGCCATCCAAATTTGACAATGCGGACTGCAGAGGGTCTAGATAGGGATAGAGCATTCATGCTGTGACCAAGTATTGTGGCAAATTTTTATAATAATTTGACAACATTGTATGATTGTCATCATTATGAACCAACTCACATATGGAACTGTGATGAAACAGGAGTGCAAGCAGGTAGAAATTGTGGGATGCGAGTGATTGCAAAGTTGGGAAGTAAAAGTGTGCCTCAAATATTATCTAAAAGTAGAGAATGGATCACTGTTCTGTGTTGTGTCAATGCAGTAGGTCAAAGCATACCAGGCTTCTACCTTTTCAAAGCAAAACGAAGGCTTCAAAATTACATTGCTCACTGTGAAGCAGGAGCTTGCATGGCAGCACAACCACATGCTTGGATGACAAAAGAATTGTTCCTAAATTGGTTGCATCATTTTGCTAGATCAGTTCCAGGTGGTGCTTCATCCAAAAATAGGCATTTGCTCATTTTTGATGGGCATGGAAGCCATGTTGCCTTTGCCACAATTCAAGAGGCAAGATCTTTAGGCATAGATCTTCTTACATTGCCTGCCCATACTAGTCATCGACTACAACCTTTAGATGTAAGTGTATTTTCTCCATTTAAGGCATATTTCAAATCTCAAAGGTCAAAATGGATGGCCAAACATCCACACATAGAAATCAAGAGAACAGAATTGGCTGAACTTGCAAGCAAAGCTTTCAAACTTGCCCTTGTGCCTGATAATATTACAGCTGGCTTCCGAAGGACTGGAATTTGGCCATTGAATAGAGATGCTCTATGTAATGACATGAAGCCAAGTAATGCATTCACTGTTGAAGATGAAAATGATGCTATAGGAATTGAAAGTATTTTAAACTTGGCTGGTTATTATGATAATGATGTCATTAAAAATTGTGTGGCAGAAATGGCAAAACAAAAGAAAGATGTTGCAAATGAAAACACAAGTTCACCAACAAAAATTAGCCAAACACAATTTGGAAATGACCTACATGATGAAATGAGTTTGCCAACACAGTTTGATCCACCTAATTGGGTTAAAGAAGGAGCAAAAGAATTGGGAGTGCATATTGATTTTCTAGATGAAGACATTTCATTATCTATTCCTTCTCCACCTCCAATGCCAAGAGAAGAAGCAGTTCATTATTATGCTGAAACAGAAAATTGGGAGAC
The DNA here is from genome assembly GCA_028749045.1 of Cupressus sempervirens. Lineage (NCBI taxonomy): Eukaryota > Viridiplantae > Streptophyta > Pinopsida > Cupressales > Cupressaceae > Cupressus > Cupressus sempervirens. The sequence continues at coordinate 139,388,377 of CM053786.1, forward strand.
TCCATATTTGGAAGGTAATGAAGTTGAAGATAGTCATACTGAAGATAATCTAGATGGTTCAAATCTGGAATATACTGAACATAATCTAGATGCACTGAAGAGATCTGTAGCTTTACAGACAAAAGATGAACAAACTTTATGCAGTCAAGGATCATTAAGAAGTTTTTTGAAGCTACCAGTTGAAAGGGTTACAAAGAGACTCAATCTATCTGATAATACTTCTCTTAGATTGGGAAGAAAATCTCAAATACTTACATCTAATGAGTACATAATGTTGCAGGAGAGACAAGAAGAAAGGAAGGTCGAGCTTATAGAGTTGAAAGAAAGGAAGAAAAAACAGCTAGAGGAAAATAAAATTCATCAAACTGAGATGAGAAAAAGGAAAGATCAACAGAAACTTGAAAGACAAATGATAAAACAAAGGAAGCAAGAGGAAAAGGTGCAACATCAAAAGGAGAGGGAGTTGAAAAAGAAAGAAAAGATGAATTGTAGAAGAAGTCAGCTAGCAAAAGGTAAGCTACCAAATATTGGAGAGGGGAGTTCTTTAGCTATTTCTCTTGAACCAGATGCAAATAAAGCAGGCCAACATAGTACTCCAAAAACCCCCTTACCTGAGCATCATCAAATTTTAAGGGATATGTACAACATTCTATCACCTAGCTATGCTGCCCTTCAGAACATTCATAATACTTGTAGCCAAAGCCCCCCTCATTCTCCAATCAAACAATTCCAAATAGGTAGAATGTTGGATGAAAATATATTTGGTAAAATGACTCCCATCACACCACAGGTTGTGTTAGCTAGTCCAGAAAGTCCTACAACAGATAATGTTGAGGAGCAGCCATAACCCTTCCTTGGGTTCATGGTGAACTAATGATACTGAAATGAAAACTGATGCTGCAATGAAGATTGACACTGCAATGAAGACTGATGCTACAATGAAGACTAAAAAGACTTGAATATTTTGAACAGATAAACAATGCAATGAGGAGGAATATTTGCACAATATATATTGCTTCCAGCTGGTCATTTTGTTATATCTTATAGACTGGCCCTTTGACAATACATCTTATATACAAGCTGGTCATTTTGTTATATATCTTATAGACTGACTTGAATATTTTGAACAGATAAACAATGCAATGAGGAGGAATATTTGCACAAAATATATTGCTTCCAGCTGGTAGTTTTGTTATATCTTATAGACTGGCCCTTCGATAATACGTCTTATATACAAGCTGGTCATTTTTTTATACACCTATAGACTGCTCCTTCTAAAATACCTCTTCTATACGAGCTAGTCATTTTGTTGGGTAAGTTGATTTCCCAATGACAAGTTTGTCATTTTGTAATCTTCTATGGACTATCATTATAGTTATAAAATACATATAATTTCTCCTGGACACAAATGTCAATCTTACTTTGAAGGTTTGCCTATGTCAACATATGAGATTTGATGAAATGTATAATCCAACCTAAGAAGAATAACATATTTTACAAAGGCAATTTATAGATTAGATTGTAAGTATATGATCATAATTTTTAATAAAATCCATATTCTAAAAACAAAGACTCTTTCCAGTAAAATAAATTGTTCTACAACAACAAAATTCATATTATAGACTGAAATACAAAACTCAGGAAAAAAACTCACATTAAATTCATTACACAAAAAATAATGACAATTGAAAAGAAGAAAAACGGATAGATGGGTCATTGCCCAGTAAGGTCTAATAAGACCTTACCTGCTCAAAAAATCTCAAAATCTTTAATGTAGTTGTGTCAATAGACACATTTTCGACATAGTTGAAACCCTCTTTCCCCAACCTGCGATTCATGCCCTGCCAATTTGACATCAAATTCAATAGCCCAAAGTTACATATTACCTGCAAATCAATTTATAATCAGCCACATAACTCCTTGCATCAGCCACAACAAAGATGATAATAATCTAGATACTAATGCTAAAAAGATACAAAAGATAAAATTCTATACTGTAACCATTTTTCTGAGATATTACCATCTTACCATTTTACTGAGATATTACCATCTTCCCCATATTACCCATGTAGCAGGTACATATAATCTGTCTTTAATGGAACCTAAAGTATTTATATTAAGAAACTGAATCTAAATACAAATCACAATTTTTTATTATTTTCATTGTCATGCTGCATATATAATCCAATAAACAGTAAAAAATAAATTTCATTTTCATTGTCAGCCAACATATGCATAGCCATTGTGAATAGCACGAAAATGACAGGAATAAGGTAGAAATTTCATTTCAATTTTCTAAATTGGGAATGACAGTGTTGCACATTATTTCTAGAATTCTGACATTGTTAAAGATTTTCTTTTCAAATAATTATTGGTGGCTGTTATAGGCTTCCAGACAAAGAACAGCAGGTTCCAATGGCATACACAGTAAAGAAACCAGGCAACATATTATTTGAAACCACTCTTGTTGAATTTGTGGCTAAAAAGGTAGCTTGCAATTTGAACTAATTATGTGTTAAGCATGAAAACATTTGGGGTTTCTGTTTGAATACTTCATTGCCCATTAAGGTCTAAAAAGACCTTACCTGCTCAAGAAATCTCAAATTCTTCATAATACTTGTGTCAATAGACACATTTTATAAGTAACTAAAACTCTCCTTTGCCAACCTGTATGTGCAGAAAAATATCAGTGAAAATATATGTTATAAATTACAACTAAAGCCATTGATGCCATCTACACAGAAATGAGACTGTTGGAAATTTATCCTATGCAGTGTTGAGGTCATTCCTCTTACAGTTTGATATAATCCTTGAGATTCTATGACTAATCATCTATAGGAACAGGTATTGCATATTATTAAGCATGGCCTAGTGTTTCCACCCAAAACCTGAACATTTCAAAATATAAAAATAACAAAAAAAGATAGAAAGATGCTTAATCTTCTTAATAACATTTCAAAACCACATTGGATCTGGAAAGGGTTTTCTAAAAATCAAAACCCACCTTTGCTACGAAACCCTTTCCAAAAATTAAAAACCCACCTTCGCTACGAAACCCACCATCCATTTTGTGCCTCCATTTGAATATCATCTACTCCATCGGGGTTTCTAGCTTTTGCCGAAAATGTGAGTCCAGAAGTTCCCAGGGCGTGCAAGAGTGGCCTCAGCGTACAAAGCAGCAACAACGTATACTCTTATATCTTTTCGCACCCATCACAAGTCGTAAGGCTGGGAATCCCGTAGCCCTAATCACAGATCTCGGCAGGAGAGGCGTCCATTGCAGCGTTGATTGAGAATCGTGGCATCCATAGCAGAGGCGCCCATTGTGGCTTCCAGTTATCTCCTTGCAAACTAGTGGGCATGTGGCGGCAAGAAGCGTTGCAACGAAGCATCGCACAAGGAATGACAAATGCTCGTATATTAGGTTTAGGGTTGGGGCAAAATGTGTTCGGGGGTTTGTTTTTTTATGACTTATTATTAGATTTTTTCACATTTAGGATAGAATACAATTTGTCTAAGAAATAGGTACTTCACAATTTAACATAGACACACGTCATTTATTCTAAATCATTGTCAATTAAATAAAAATCTTATTTTGAGTAATTAATAGATGTTGAGTGTTTATATAAATCACATATATTAAAATTTTAACATGATATATTGTTCAACTATTGGGACTTGATAAACTAAAGATGGGGGGTGGTAATCGACTATGATAGGTAGGACATTAGAAAAAGGTGAATTTGAATAGTTTTTACTACGACGCATATAATTGATATTAATTTTGATCATAATAAATCTAAACCTTAGTTATAAGTAGTTAACAAGGTGAAGAACACATTTAAAAAATAAAAATAAAAAAATTTCATCATTATGATGGGTTTTGAGTGGTCCAAAGTTAGGGTGCACGACTAGTGGGTCCTCTCCCCTATAACATATTTTACTTTCCTTACATTCTATCAAGTTTTAGCTATGAGTTTGTTGTACAATAGTATCATAACATGCTCAAGCCCATCTGTTTCACATGTTGTGATTAATTTTTAAAAAAATAATTAAAGAACTATGAGAATATTTTACATTAGTTATAAATTATATTTTTTCATAAAATTTGTTAGTTGGGCTTTTCCAATGCATTGATTAAAAAGCATTAGACGGAGCGGTCCACCATTTTAACCGCCAATCCCATAACTAAATGTACGTTAAATTTCATTGGACTCAATTGCTCCTCACGCCGCGACGAGATTTTTTTCCCTGTATATGACGGGACGTGAAAAAAATTCCGTCACACATCCATCAAAACTTTCACTTCCCTGTTCCCTCCCCGTGCATTGTGGATTATGGATTTTAGCTTTCACTGCTATGGTGGGAAATTATTATAAGGTGAAATTTGAGCGCGATTTATAAAGGTAGAAGGGGTCCGCTTTCATTGCTTGCTCTTCTTTGCTTGTTTATTCACTCATTTCCTTCGTGTGTCTGTCTGTCTGCCTTGTTTTTTCCCATATCAGATAGACTGACAGCATCAGCATCAGCATCAACAGAAGCAGCAGCAAAAATACTCCAACACGAAAAGGATTGCAGGAAATTTGGATGTAGCGAATGTACTCAACCCACTATTGTAGAAATTGTAAGGTGAGACGTTCGTTCTTATGTATTTTTAAGGCTATAATTTGGTTTTCTTTATCCCTGTCACTGTGGGATTGCCCTCATTTACATTCTTCTGTTTGCGGTTGTGGTTGTACAATTGTTGTTGTTATGTCTGTGCATTGAAAGATCTCAACAATAAGCTGTGAGAAGTTGAGGAGTGGAGTCGGTTTTGTGGCTCTGTCATCATAATTCTTTGCTTGCAGTCCAGATATTGTCTTTTATGGCGCTGTATTGCTGAATCGCGTAAAGTCGTAGTGGAAATTTAGCAAATTTAAGGTTAGGCGTGCGAGAATTTGCCTTTTGTAGTTGCATCAAACCGTTTCTGTAGACTTTCTCGTTGGTGATTTAGCGGAAATGTTGGCTTTAGGTTGGGATAAATCTGCAAAGCAACGGAAGAATAATTTTGAAAACGCTGCGAGCGGAATAGTTTCTGAAGACCGTGGGAATATTGTACGTTGAAGTTATTTTCGCCACGGAACGTTTCGATTGGACGTTTTTTGACGTAAGCGGAAAGATGCGCCTTTCGCCAGCGTTTCTCTGTAGATTGTTGAGTGTTGTGTTGCAAATTGTGAGGTTAGATTGGAAAAGATGTGTTTTACTTCGCATCATTTGCTGTTATATTGCAAATTTGAGTGTTAATGTGGACAAATTTGAGTATAACTTGCAAAAACGTTGAGGTGTCTCGCGATACTTGTAGGCAACGTGAATGTTTTGAATCGCTTTACGGAGTTCGTAGTTTTGGCAAATCTGAGTGTTACTTTGAAAATTTGAGCAATTCAAGTTTAAGGTCTATCTTAAGATGTTACTGTTATTTTTCGGAAATTACTGTGCTTTGATGGAAGTGTATGTGTTTTGTTGCAAATTTCGGTGTTATTTTGCATATTTATGCTTAATTACAGAGATTTGTTGCGTAATGGATTAATTTCTTCTATTTGAAGTTGTTAGTCACAAGCCTTATTTATACTTTCCCCCTCCCTGTTTGCAGCGGTGCAGACATTTCAAGGGCTGAGAACTAGTGCTCTTACTGAAGGGTTTCCTTCCAAACTGGCTCCTTTCAGCTACGATTCTTTTGTTTGCATGGAACAATTTTCCAACGGCCTCCGTTCTTCTTCATCTTCTTCTTCCCAGCATTTTCTTTACGCCCTGCAACAGCAACAACATTCAGAAGACACATTGTTGCAGAACCACAGCGGCAGCAATAACAGTAACAGCTTGAGCCCAATGGACACGAGCGTACTGGACAGGCAACGCGCCAGGCTTAATGCGTTGAACTGGACAAGCTCTGAGCAAATCAACGGTCCCTTTCATTCTTCGGACATGTTTTCTGACACCGTCCCCGACTGGCAGCAATCCGCACCACATAGCGGGCAATTACTGATGGGAAGTCGGGGAGACATGGCGATGTTTGGCATGAAACATCCGCTGAGCTTGCAGAATGGCTGGCCTAATCTATCGAACAGTGTGGTTAAAAGCGGGCAAGAAAACAACAGCGCCATGACTGCAGCTACATGTTTGAAGGCGCCATTCGAATCGGACCCCGGGTTTTTAGAGCGTGCTGCGAAATTCTCCTCATTTGAAAGGGATGGACAAATGTTAACCTATCAGAAGACGGTGCCTAACAGTTCAGAGAGCATTTCAAACGAACACCAGATGGCTTGTTCGAACGATTCAGAAGTCAGTAAGATGATTTGCCGGACGGTTAGCGCTGAAAAATCTACAGATAAATTGACGTTAGTTGCGCAAGAATCAAGCCCGTCGGAGAAATTGACAGCAGGAAACGGCAAATTTTCAAAGGATAATGTGGGAAGAAAGAGGAAAAACGATAGAACAAGGCCCCAGGAAATCAAGGTATGGTTCGTATTTGAGGTTTTGAGAAAAAGAAAATGCTTGAATTTTAGTGTATACCTCCCATTTGTTCTGTAATATAGTTTTTAGAAACAGTACACCGAGATATAGTCAAATTTGTTTGCCCAAATTGGCTCTTGAAAGTTTAAATGCAAGCATTTTCGAAGAAATTTGCGTTTAGGATAATACGAGCGAAGATTTCTCCAGTTCCTAGCAATAATGCATCCAAAACTTAGCCGTTTCTGAGATTTCAGTCCTTGGATTTGACCGTTAAGACTTTTAAGGTTATTGAGATCTACAGAATCCGTGAGAGACCTCTCTCTTTCATGGAAGGAATCTTTTGTCTGTAAGAATTTTTATAATCTTTGGAACTATAGCTCACATTTGACAGGATAGTTGGGCATTCGTCTAGATCTGCCCCCAATAACTTAAACAAGTGCCTGTTTTCAAGAAATTTGAGAAAAAAAATTGCATCTACCATTAGGCCTTGCTGGATGATTCTTCTGTTTTGAGGCATTTCCTTATCCAAATCCTTACATTTTCGCTCTTCTTGACTCACAATCTTGCAAGTTTCTTATGATTTCAGTAACTTCAGACAATCTTCTGTGAGCTTTTAACAATTCGTGAAGAAATTTCTTCTGTCATATCAAAAAACTCTTTGTTATTGCAAATTCCTAACATGATGAAGATATATTCTCTTTCCACGCGGAGAGTTTCCTGCTCTGATTTGTTCCTCGACCGAAAGTTATGACTTTCTTACGATTGTTACAAAGATCTTCCATAAAATAAAGTGCACATGTGAAGATTTGATATATAAAAAATAAAATCATTCTGGACCTCCAGTCCTTTGGATCCGTTCCTTCACTTCCAAAACCAAACGATTTTGTAATTAAATTTACTGATCTTGAATTTTCCTGGGATTTTGTAAATAATTTGCTTATCTTGAATTTTCCTGGGATTTTGTAAATAATTTGCTCATCTTGAATTTTTCTGGGATTTTTACAGATTGTAATGTTAAGAATTTACTAGCTATTCTAGGTTGTTATCCTTTAAACACTTCAATGTGCATTATTTAACTTTATTCTTTTGGCAAAATGCAATCCAGGCAGCAGATTCTGAAGAATCCAAAGAGAAAAGAACCAAATCTGGTGACAGCGGTGCCAAAGAAAAAGAGGACTTGAGAAAGAGCAGAACAGAGCAGAGTAACAGTGACAATTCAGTGGATTCCACTCAAAAGTCTGTAAAGGAAAGTTCAAAGGCTTCTGAGAATCAGAAACAGGACTACATTCACGTCCGAGCTAGGCGGGGTCAGGCTACCGACAGCCATAGCTTAGCTGAAAGAGTAAGGATTTTTCAATAACCTTGCTCCCTTCATGACAAACACGTTCAAGCCATGTGCATTCATAGGCTTCTAAATGTTACCCCTTATAATAATCACAAAGGGAAACAACCCATATTTTCAGATTTACAACGATTTCCCACAACGAATTGTTGGAGTTGCACTCCTGTTACCACTTAGTGGATACTATTTTACTTGAGATTTCTGCAAAACTGGAAAAGTATTATTACTTTTAGAATGGCTGCCACTTTTCACTTTTGTTTACTGCTTTTAAAACATGTTCTGTGAATGCATATGCCCAAATGTATAATGATTGGGATCTGTAAGCTTTTTCTAAGACTTCAAAGTTTTTGTGTACAGGTCAGAAGAGAAAAGATCAGCGAAAGGATGAAATATTTGCAGGATTTGGTGCCTGGTTGTAATAAAGTAAGTTGTATGACTTTTCTCTATTTTCCACACTCTGTCGTGTGCCCTCCTCTGCTCCTTTCTGTTATCCAATACAGTAAATTAACTTTTTGTCAGGAGGAATGCTCCTCTAAAGTAGCTTTTAACAATGCATTCCCTTTCAAAGGGTCTGTATATTACTATTAGTAATGCATATAAAAATATGTGGACCTCTTCAGTTATTTAGTAATTTTTTTCCATGGTTTATATTCATTTCAGGTTACAGGCAAAGCTGTTATGCTTGATGAAATCATTAACTATGTACAATCTCTGCAAAGACAAGTAGAGGTATTGTAAAATCCCTATAAAATATGCATACTAATAAAATAGAAAATTAAAAATGCTCTCACAGGGATTTTAGAAAAGCTCAGAAGATTCTTAGAAAGGTTGAAAACCGTCAAACCCGAATTGTGCAATTTGATACACTGAAATAAACTCCTAATCATCGTCAACAAAAAGTGATTAATTTTACACGGAGCTTCCATTTATAGTTTTCACAGAATTTGAAATATTTCTGATTCCTGACTTGTATTGCATGACATGACAGTTCCTATCAATGAAACTAGCAGCTGTTAATCCGAGGCTGGATCTAAACATTGACAACTTCTTTGCCAAAGAGGTAATACTAATGATCCCATCACTGCTAAGATTTGGGGGCAAATTCAACTTTTGTTTTCTTTTGAACATTTTCTGTGCGTAAAAGTTAAAGTTTGCATTGTAAATGTTGTGCAGATGATGGCTCCATGTGGAAGCTTTCCTTCTCTGGGAGGGATGTCTCCTGATTTGGTACCCTTTCTTCAGTTTCACCCAATGCAGCAGCAACAGGCTTCATTGCAAGCCGGAGTTTGCTCTGGATTCGATATACCCACAATTGTAAGCTCAGCAGATACAACTTCGCTCCATAGGACAAGCACTGGAGCTATTCCTGCAGAAATGTTTGGGGACACTAATTTCCAGGTGAGGACAATCTTTTTTCATAAAATATAGGGGAAGAGACCTAGCAGCTAGCCAGGCTAACTTAGTGCTCTTAGATTTCCTAAATTGCAAGTCAAATTATGCCAATTTTTTTGGTGTACCTCTTTAGGTGACTTGAGAGCTTAAAGCTAAGGTTTTGGTTTTTGGTCCTTCGAGTGCAAAGTGGCCTGAAAGTGTCATTTTAAAACACTCCCCTGATACCGGTTATGTTGCTCTCCCAATAGTTGCTCACCAAAAAACACCAAAAATACTAATACTTGTGGTAAAGTGTCCCAGTAGTCATTATGAAATGTTCCAATAGTGGTGCACAAATGGGTCAATCACCAACCAGAAAAGCTAAAAAATGATCAAACTATTAGTACATGTGTGATTGGCTATTGGGAGTTATCTATGACATCTACTAGGTCTCTTCTCCTATCATTTTCAACATCCTTTCGTAACCCAATTGATAATTGCAAATGACTGACAGATCTGTAATCTGATGACAGGTACATGCATCCTCTGCTTGGGATACCGAGCTGCAAAACGTTTTTAATACTAGTTTAGTTCAAGGAAGGCAGACTCCATTTGTATCTCAGGCGCTCTCTGGTAAGTCTGCCTAAATCATAATAAAGCTAATATTAATTATTATTATTTATTGTGATTAGTTATTATTAGTTAAGCTCCACTTCTAGGCTCTTCCCTTATATCGATTACATTCTTTGAAAATAATAATCACTAATTAGTTGTTCTCTATGTTTCAGGGCACTTGGACATTAATCACATGAAAATGGAGTTGTAATTCTCTGCATTGAAATTTTCATGTGGGGAGTGGGATTTGGGAGGCGAATTCCACGCGAAGCTTTATGATTCTTTGCTAATCTATATTCTAAAATCTTCTTTGTAATTCTATAATTGACGGATAATGCTATTTATCAATGTACGAGAGAACGGCAGCCAAGATTTTGACTGTGTAATTCCAGGGTTGATTCTTAGTATAATCAGAAATGTACATAGCTGTAAGCTTATCTATTTCGGAAATTTAGAGGTGGCAGATTCGCCACATTCTTTCTAGGATTCTCATTCCTAGCTTTAAAGCAGATTATCTATATGCTGTAAAGCTCAGTATTGTACAAGTATAAAAATATAACAAGCATAAGTGGCCATTTTTCGAAAAAAATAAAATCTATTGGAGTTTAGTTTTTGGCAGTACTAAGGGCACGGCCTATTTCATTTTCAAACAGTTTTGTCCAGATATTTATATTATAAATATTGTTTATAAATATGGTCAGTAGTTGTAACGTGTTTGTTCATGGAGCAGGTTTTGTCTGTTTGTTGATACATTGTTTTATTTCATTCAGTTGAATGAAAATTTTCTAGTTATACTTTTTATGGGCGGCAAAAGCTTGGAGTCCGTATTAAATTTATAAGTTTGATGGATTAATTTGTAAATTATGGCTGTGCTGTTTGGGTTTATATTTTAACCCTCACAAGTTATGGATGTGCTGTTAGGGTTTTAAATTTGTGTAGTTGTTTTTACAATAATTTCTTATTGGGGGCAGAAAAGAAGGGAAGGGGGTTGGCTGTATGGAAAGGAAGAGAAGAGAAATACAAAAATATTAGGAAATATTTCTTTTTCAATTGATTGAAATAGGAAATTAGAAGAAGATTTATTACTCTTTTTCTTAGTGGTTCATTTATTTTCCTTCTGTGAACTGAAAAAGCGAAAAAAAGTTTCCTACTCCTCAGTCTATTGGGTCACTAAAGACTTGCTACTCTTTATCTATTGGCTCACTAATTTTATTCTAACCTACTTATTTGATGCAGCAAAAAGATTTCTCACCCTTCAATTTATTAGCTCATTACTTTTATGTTTTCTAACTACATATTTGACACAGCAAAAAGAGTGCCCACTCTTTAATCTACTGACTCACTAAATTTCTCTTTTCTAACTATTTGAAGAAGATTTGAAGTGACATTGAAAGTGATAGGAGAAAGGTAATTTTTTTTAAGGATGAGAACATTACCAACTTGTTCAACTAGAATATTGTATTTAAGGCTGAATTTATTTATTGATAAATGTAAGTTTTTATGAAGGTATTTATTATGTGTAAGAAAAAAATAGTAAATTAAAAATATATATAAATATTTTTGATGAGTTACTTATTCGTAGGAATATAATAATCTAAAATATTTTTAAAAATAAATGTCAATGTTACATTAACAAAAAGTTCACTTATTTTATATGAATTTTTTACAATAGAGTGTGTTGAGTGAGAGCGAAAGGGTGAGTAGGGTGTTGCATGCGGCTAGGGTTTCAAATCCTGTGAAATCCATTGATGAAGACAATGGGGATTTAGAAGATGTTGAGCCAGATGGAAGGATGGCCTCCCTTGTGCCTACCCCTTGTTGGGTCATTTTTTGTTGCTATGAATTGTGGGTGGAGTCAGTTGTAAGGTGGGGGGCTTGGTTGTTGTTTCCATCCGAGCCCTTTGGGGATGTCATTTTCTCTAATATGTTGCTTTGTAGAGATGGATCCAGTTTTGTCATTAGTGGGTTTACCTCTCAACTGTGTGGTGTTTCCCTTAGTGATGGATGCTCTGTTTGCGAGCTTGGTATATTTGTTTTATGCCTCTCCATGTTGCATACATGAGTGTTGCATTGTTGGGTTATCCAAATATGGGGCTCGGTGCTATTTTATTTGTTGGCAAGTTTGGATATCCTCATTCCGCCTTTGGAGTGGTTTGCTTGGGAGTTTTTTGTGCTCCCCTGGAACAATGGGGATCTATCCTTGAAGGTATTTTCTCTCTTGAGAAGATTGGTTTTTGCCCCTTCTTTGTTCATTTAGGGGTGTTCTACTTCTGGGTTTACCAAATTTAGGGGCTCCTTGGTGGTTGGAAGTCAGGGATCTCTCCACTATGCCTCCTTATCGAGCTTTGGTGCTTCTTTCATGATGTGTATTACCCAGTCTCTTAAGTGGGCTCTATTTTTTGATTTTCATGTTAGTTACCAAGTGGGTGTTGTTTCTATTGAGATGAACTCTCATCTTCGATTTCAAAGGCACCTTCAGTTGGTGCTTTGGTTTGAGGATTGGTTCATGCTGTTGTACATTATGCGGACAACTCTTATTGAGGTGGGGATGCCATCTATTGAGGTGGTGATATATTGTGTGGATGTTGCTAGTAGTTGGTTGAGCAATACTCATTTGCTCAATGCCACGAAGGTGGAGTAGTTTCAAAAGAGGGTTTTATTGGGGTTTTTTTCCTCCTTGTTATTCCTATTGAGGTGGGTTTCCTTAATCTTAAGGGGGAAGAAAGCTATACTGGGAGTACTGCTTCTAATCTTTGTTTGTGGATTTCGAGTGTTCCTCCAAAGTGGATGTGGAGTTTGTTGGTTGAGTCTTCTACAATCTTGATAGTGAGATTGACTCCTATAGAGGTGGAGTTGATTCTGGTATTTTTGGTGGTGGTTAGTTTTATTAAAGAGGATGAGACCTGGGTCACCATTGGAGATAGTGTGGATGTTTGGGAGTTTCTCTCCCCTAGCATTAGATTTAGGATCTTCCCCTCCGCTACTATTAAGGAGGACCCCATCGCTATTAAGGTGGGAAGAGACTTTATGGGGGCACTGAAGATTTTTGAGACAGTTGACTTGAGCTGGTGGTTTTGTTGGCTATGAACCTATAGCTATAAGGGTGAAAAAAGAACATGCCACCCTTTGCCTATGATTGGTTTTTGGGCATTTTGAAGATGAGTTTGTCTCTCCCTCTTTGTTTCTTTTTCTCCTATGATTGAGTAGTTGTTGTTTGTTTTAAAGGGCTCACCCGGGTCCTTTGTTCTTGTTTTTGGGTTAAGAATGCAACTAGTATGAGGGCTTGTCCCATGCCGATCCTTAGTAGTGTGGACCATGGTTGGTGGATTTTTCGCATTCAGACCTTTGTTTTTGATAGAGGCAAACCTCAGTTGATGTCTCTTTGGATGTCTTGCACTAGTGTTGTTAATTACTTGTTCAACAGTTTCTAGTGTCCTCTATTTGTACCACAGGTCAACACCCTCTTGTTGCTTTTTATATTAAAAAACAAAAAAACTCACTAAGGACCTATATTCACTATGATTCATTTTTCACTAAATTGTTTAAAATAGATTCTACTTCATAGAAATACCTATATTCACCATGATTCATTTTTCACTAAATTGTTTAAAATGGAGTCTACTTCATAAAAATGCAAATGACAATAACATAAAAAAAGGCTAAGGTATTTGTGATTTATAATTTCTAGATTAGATTGTGTAGGGTTTTTTTGATGTTAAAAAAACTCTACACAATCTAATCCAGAAATTATAAATCACATTTACATGGATTGTGGAAATCTAATAGATCTTACTAATGTATTTCTTAGAGCACACTACACAAGAGGACATATTTATGGTTGTCCTCAAAGGAAGAATAACTTAAGGGAGAAATGTGGGACAAAGAAAGATGGTTGGAAGGTATCTAGAGGCACTTTTATCCTACATTTCATTAGTGGGTACACTTGGTAGGAATGAAAGGGTTATAAATAAGATGTTTTTATGATATAGTAAAAGAGAAGATAGATTTAAGGATTCATTAAATACATAGATTAATGAATTTAAATGAATCACATAAATATTTTGATGATTAAATCAATTGAATTAGATGAGAACTGATTTAATGATAAAAACTAATAATTAATTAATTAAATAAGAAATAATACTTTGATTAATATTGAGGATAAATTTGTGTTTCACATTTTCATATGATTTAAGCTAGTGGGGACATCTGGTGGTATTGTCACCATGTGGGATCCAGAAAAGGTTAATAGGGGTTTGACCTTCTCTAATAAGAATGTCTTGATTACCAATTTAAAAATTCAATGACCACACTCTAGTGCATGGCTAATGTTTATGCACCCAACTCCTGTACTCATGAAAATAAATTTTTGGGATGAGATCTCATCCCTTATCCAAAAATTCAATTCCTCACGCTAGCTCCTTAAGATGAGCTTTAATACTCCCTCCAAACATGCATTACTATAAAGAGGATCCCAATGATAGACATGTTAAGCACGAGACTTCAAATCACTACTTTTTCCCTCACAAAAGATGGGTGGCCTTAAGGACTATACTAACAACATGGTTGATTTTTCAATTTCATTAATGCTATAGGTCCAAGATGGTTGATATAATCTAAATTGACAAATGTTCATGTAGTCAAATCATGGGAAATGCATAAATCTTATACAACTAAGGTTTGATAGATTTCTTTGCTTCAATAATTATGACACAGGCTTCAAATCTTTCCTAATTTTCCTCCTTCTCGAACACATTTGACCACAATGCCCTCTTACTAGAATGGAAGAACAAACCACAAAACAAACATAGCTTATTTCATTATCAAATCATGTAGAAAACTCACCCTAACTTTTATTCATCCATTAAGGAGTGGTGGGGGTCACTAGAGTGTGGACTCTAATGTACTAGATAGCTTGAAACCTTACATTATTAGGAAGAATGTAAAGAAATGGATCAAAGTTCACATTTAGTGACATTTTTTAATACATAAAAAAATCATTTAAAGTTGATTTCTATCCAAGAATAAATGGATAGGGTTGACCTTTACGTGACTACACATGTTAAAGAAAGAATTTTACGCTCCAAATAGGGATGTTTCATATATAGGGAGTAAATATTTTAGAAGTAGAGGACCAAAGTCTAGTGGTTGAAAGTATGGAATATGAACTCAACCTTCTTTTATCACTCAACAAGTACACAAAAGGAGCACGATTCTAAGCCTTAGAGATGAACATAATAAGGTCATCATAGAGGATGTGAAGCTAAGATATCTGGTTCCACATTTCTTTTACATGACCTTTAGAGATGATAGTTGTGTTGTTGACAGTTCTTTGGAAGCCCAAATCTCAGATTAAATCCCAAGGGTTTTTATTGGTTGACAAACAAAGTTTCTGGTCACAATTACTACAAAAAATTGAGGAATGCCATCTTCTCTATGCATGTGTTCAAGGCCCCAAACCTTTATGGTTTTCCCTTGGCCTCTTTTAGGATTTATGAGATATACTTGGAATATATGTGATTGTTGCCATCAATTTTTTTTTTGAAAATGGGGAAACTCCTTAAAGAGTTAATTGACATTTTATTACTTTAACTCAATAGACTTAAAAACCTCTTTCTCTCTTCATAAATTTAGGCCAAAAATCCATTGTAATACAATCCATAAAATCTTTTCCAAAGACTTGGTTAACAAAATCAAACCCACACTTGACAATCTTATCAATTGCAACCAAAAAGAGTTTGTCCCTAGGAGGAAAATCTTCAATGCAACTATTAGTACTCATGAAGTTTTCCACTCCCTAGAGAAATGCAAGATGTCAAGGACGGTATTTAAAATGACTATATTTTTTGGCAATTTGGATAAGGGTAGTTGTTAGGGTTGTCATTTATGATAACATATTGCTAATTTTAAGATAGCAGAAGTTAGGGTGAAGTTTGGAGCAACTATAAATAGGAAATTTCCTAAGTGTAATGTTGGTAAATAGGAAACATATAGATAATTTTGTTTCATGAGCTTTACTGGAAGCATATTGTGTTATGCAGGCTTAGTGGAAGGTAGTACATGTGTGTTAAAATGTTGTCACACTTCTATGAATCATTACATGTAAGAAAACTCAAGAATGAGCCCTCACAAATCGATCTATAGCTCTCTACTCATAGAGTGCAAGGGTTTGCAATGGAGGCCCTCAGTTTGACCTATTTTTGTGCCCATGCAAGTACACCATGAGATGAGAGATTCAAAGAGGAAAAGCAAGAATGCTAGTCTCCATGATCTTCAAATATGCATGAAAATAAGATCTAATCTATGAAATCAAAATCTAATTTATAAATGCAAGATCTAAGCTAAAAGCCCATGATGGGTGCAAGAGAGAAAAAGACAAGAAAATAGAAATTCTCCACAAAAAGCTTTTGTATTCAAACTCCTTCAAAAATTGGTCTTCAAACCTGCAGCATAACGATAGCATAATCATGGGTCCTAACATGAGGAGAGGGCTCTCCCTTATAAAGGAAATTATGGAGGTGAGAGGCTTCTCACAACCAATATGGGATAATAGAGCTTGATCCATGTGAGACAAAATTCCACCAATGAGAAAAGAGGAGTGGTTGAGAAGAAAGTGGCGATCCATGTGAGACAAGATTCCACCAATTAGAAAAGAAGAGTGGTTGAGGAGAAAGTGGAAAGATAAATCCCACTTAGATCACATTTTTAAGTGTAGAGAAATTAAATAAAAAGAATTTATTTTATTTCCTTTTTTTTATCAAAAGAGATATTTAAGTGGGATTTTTATTTAATTAAAAGGGAGCAAGTTCTTTTTAATTAAATAGCAGATATTTAATTAAATTAAAAGAGAGGTTTTTCTCTTAATTAATTAAATGTGGATGAACTGTTTAATTAAAAGAGAGGTTTTCTTTCAATTAAATGGGGATTTTATTTTATTTAATTAAAAGAGAAGATTTTCTTTTAATTAAATAAGACTTGGAATAAAATGATCAATCTTAGAAATGAAATAAATCGAATTTGATCAAGGAAATTGATTTGAATTGATTTAATAAAATATTACAAACCATTGATTCAAAAAATTTGATAAATTGATAAATTGAATAATGGGGGCCCATAGTCTAGGCGACCATTTTTGGGTGCATACAGTACATACACCATAGAGTATGTATACAACACCACTGAAGGTTGTGCTAAGTTTTGGATGAGTTTTCAAAGATAGGTATGATAGTACAAAATATGGCAATGGATAGAGTACTAAGTTTTTGGCTAAGGAATTATTTTGGCTTGGAAGAATAATTACTTAACAAAGTAGGGATGACATCCTATATGTTAACCCTCACATGAAAAAAGTTAATTCGAGGATATAGTAATGTGCAAGGAAAAACAAGGCCAACATATCAAAGTTTTGGATTTAAAGAAGATTTTCTTTGTTTGGTGAAGATGTTAGTGATGTTGTAATGACATAACTGATATATGCAAGATTTGTATATGTTGTATAGATGTAAAATTATGTGATAGAGAAAAGAATAACATTGTATGAACATTCTTGTGAAGTGAATCTACAAGGACAAATTAGATATTGAAGATATCAACATTGTCAAGGTTTCAAATCTATTTTATAACTTGTAATGTTATGTATGCATGTTTGGGTTGTGGGATCAACTTGTAATTTCTACTATAATACCAACTCTTAACAAGGTTGAGGCTTCTAACAAGTCCTAGTCCTCTAACAAGGAAAAATACACTATACAGATGTAATATACTCCTAATAGGGTCAATATCTTTCATAAGATATTTTTGATTAGTGGGTCATTTTGTGGTTACCATTCCCACTAGGTTTTTCCCTAGCGAACAAAATATGGTTTAATGAGTTTCTTTATGTTGTGCATGGTTTTTCTTTTCAATTCACTAATTTATGCAAGCTTAAGATTTGTAGTGATATCCATAGTTAGGCATAAAGTTGTTTAAAGCATATGAAGATCACTATGGATTCAATACACTTGCAGAAGTATATTGAAGCATCTCTTGAGAAACTTGACATAGTTACTAATGAAAGGAATAAGTTGAAAATCAAGCTTAAAGATGTATAAGACTTTATTCATAAGTTGAAGGATTAGATTGAAAGCACAAGATCTAAGAAAGTACCTGAACAAATCAAGGATCATGAGTCAACTACAAAACTTAAAAAGGAGAATGAAATTACGAGGCATGAACTTGGAATTACAACACTGAAGATGAGTATGATGGAAGATGAACAAAATAATCAATCAAATTTGAGAAGCAAGAGTGCATATATGAAATACCAACTTACTAAGGTGACATCTGAACTTGAGAGTACAAAGTTACAGTTCATAGAACTTGAGAAGTATAATATTATTGTGAAAGGAGAGCTTATACAAACCAAGCAACATCTTGAGAATTTTTACACAAGAACAAATCAAATTGATGAACAAATTATGGCACAAAGACCTATTGAAGATAAGATAGGAATCAAATATATTGAAGGAGAGTCATCTAAACGATCTGAAGTTACTTAAGAACAAGAACTTGTGAATTGTTGACACACAAGTTTGCACCCTTTCTTAAGGTATGATCCTCAAGCAACCTTGTGTAACATGGAAACAATCTCCAAGGTGTTGGACTTGAACTTTAAGATTGAGTCTCTGGAGAAGGCCAACTTCCTTACAATCAAGATGCACCTAACTACTTTTTTGAAAGAAAAGGGAGAAGGAAATGCATGAAATCAAACTACCTAATATAATCTAGAGGGGGCGATGCACCGAATAGTATGTTGATCTACTTCTTTCTAATAACTACACTAAAACCCAATAGACCTCACAAGATATACCACTATCTATATTCCTTCAATCTTAACACCATAGAGAAGCCAAGAAAATAACATAGCTGTACAAGGAATACTATAAATTCACTTAACATATTGGCTAATTGAAATGAATATAATCATATGGTGTTACAATTGCCAAAATACATCTAGGAAAATGAGGTATAATTAGCTTACACAAATTTAACTAGCTAAGAATGGATATGACAACAACGATTTCTATTGAATAAGAGGCAAGAGCATTTCTAGAGAATATCTGCAGAAGACCATAAAAGAGAGATCAATTGAAAAACCAAAAAACTTTCCTTCTATAGGGTGCTAGCATAACCCAAATACAACCTCAAGTTTAAAATCCATCAACAATAGGATTGGATTGCAGATGAGAGAAATAAATAAGAATCAGAAGAAAATCTGATCATGAAATGCAACCAGTTGCAAGAAATGATAGAATGACAAGGAAAAGGTGCACTCAGTTGCAAGGGATCAAATCAAATAGAATTGATCATAACATGCATTTAAGAAGCATAGAATGCAATGGCATCGATGACACAAAAAAAAGGGTTGTAGGTGAACAAATCATTTCTCCTAACTACTACTTTGGATAGTGTTCACGATGCCCCAAGTCAGCCATGCCACCAAGTCAATTGAATTCAATCATTTAATCCACTACATGGCCTCATATCTTTTAAGCATTCTACCACCTCACACAACCTTTTAATTGTCATGTTGATATGTGCTTGCTCCTATTTGTGGCTTCACAACTCATTTTTTCCATTGACTGCATGGCTTGCAAAATCATAACTTTCTTGTTTTATGCCCTATCCCTGCTTCACAACCTAAAATCACTTTAGCTTTCTAAGTGTAGCAACTTAAGCTTTGAACTCACCTCTTGACCTTGCAAGAGTGTGACAAAGGAAATCGCCACTTCACTACCCAAACCTTGGTCTACTCTTAACCAAGTGTGATGATGCAAACAAAGTATTTCACAACCTCGTGACCCCCATCACAAGTTAGTGTTGACTCCTTGCCAAGATGTGAAACATTGAAAATTGACTGTTGTTGTTAACCTTTATTCTGTCATAACTTAAAACTCCAAAGCTTATTGATGAAGTGATATCTATTGAAGCCTATTTGTATTTATAGAAAATAAACTCCTTCAAAATTGATTATATTAACCTACCTCACAACCTTATGATGATGCAATGAAGGATTTTGCAACCTCACCACCCTAATCCTGGGTTAAAATTAACTGCATACGAAGATGCGAAAGCATTAAACTTGACTATTTTGGACTAGATCATGACTTCACAACTTAAGATTCCATAATGCATAGATGATTTGTGATCTTGCGATTGGTGACCTTTACTCCTTTGCAACCTAAACTTGAATGTTAGCCCAAATAGCTATGAAGTTGCACTAACGATAATTTTGACCATGTCACACTCTCATAGCCAATTTGACAGTTAAGTCACAAACTAGAGTGACATGGCAATGAAGGGAAATCACATCATCACAACTTGAAGTGCTTATAGGATAGTCATACGATGCAAAAAAAACATAAGACGTAGGGATTGAAAAAGGAAGGAACAAGGTTTTTACATATCCCCTATATCCTTGCATGGAAAATATGAGTAATTCAATGAATGCAAGACATGGCCATCACCCTGGATACTTCATGAGGCTGACAAAATTGGAATTTTAGAAGGAGGCTAAAATGGTTAACATTTCTAGCGACTC
Source organism: Cupressus sempervirens (assembly GCA_028749045.1). Taxonomy (NCBI): domain Eukaryota; kingdom Viridiplantae; phylum Streptophyta; class Pinopsida; order Cupressales; family Cupressaceae; genus Cupressus; species Cupressus sempervirens. Next base: position 139,408,773 of record CM053786.1, read on the forward strand.
AGAGGGGATGCTTTCCTGCTAAGAATGGACTAGTGGCCTTAAGCAATCCATTGGGATGAAGTCACAAAAATGGGCCCTGTTATTCCACTTGTAACCTCACAAAATCTACCTCGGTAACTGTGAAACTTCAAAATTTTTCTACCTCACAAGAAATAGCCTTTTTTTGTGCACTTATTGAAAACTGGAAAACTACTCTATTATGTACATAAACCCTTAACCTTCTGTAGAAGCAAGGCTTAAGGTAAACTCCATTAACTAGAATTGACAAAATATCATCATCAGGATTGGATAACTAAAAAGCATTGGCCTCTTTACAGCTAGTGATACCGTATGGGCCACTCCACATAGCATCAAACTTGGAGTGTCTACCTAGTTTAGCTCTGTCTCCATCTCACTTAAGAACAAGGTCTTCTTCCTTGAAAACTCTCGCTGAAGCCTTCTTGCAAAGCTTCTTTTGACTTGTTGTTGACATGTCTCAAGTGGCTGCATAGCTTGCTGTCTTTTTTATTTTAGTTCAACCAACTCTGCCAACCTAACTGTCTTAGCATCATTCTCAACTAGCTCTAATTGATGAGTTAGCTCAAGAGAGGGGAATTCAAGTGAAATAGGAAGCCTTTCTTCTCGTTCATATACCAACATAAAGGGCGAGTTCCTAATTTCTCTCTTAGGTGTAATTCTATCAACCCAAAGGGTAGTCCTCAAATTGGCATGTCAACACCTCTGGTTATCTTCAATTGTCCTCTTTATTATTTTGATGAGGTTCTTGTTAGAGGATTTAGCCAAGCCATTTTCTTGGGGGTAATAATTTGAGGAAGTGCTCAAATATATTCCATGTTCAATAGCCTAAGAGCATATATGAGTTCCAATAAAAGACTTAGCATCATTTGATATAATAGTCGAAGGAACACCAAATCTGGTCACTATTCCATCAAGGAACTCAACCATTAAAACCTCTATTGCATCCTTTAAGGCTACTAACTTTTTCCACCTTGTGAAGTAATATGTGGCTTAAGATCCATTTGTGACCATAACTAGAGGGTGGGTTTATTAGACCAATGAAATCCAAACCCCATTGAGAAAAAGGTTGATCTACTTGAATAGGATGAAAATGAAGGGTAACCAACCTTTGTTTCCCTGAGAAGAATACACATTCCTCACATTTCCTCACCCATTAGTGAAAATTATTAAACAAGGTTGCCCAATAACAACCAACCCTCATTATCTTCATTGTTGTAATCCTAGCTTAGAAATGACCAATAGTAGGGCCATCATGGAACTCTTTTAATAACCTACTGATCTAATAATTTTTGATACACCTCAATAGGACTCCATGAGGATCCTTCCTAAACAATATTCCATCCACCAAGGCATAATGAATAGAATATAATCTAAGTTGTCTTCTCTTGGCTTTGTTTATACCTTGGGGATATCTTCCTTCCACCAAGAAGGTAGTCATGTCGTGCAACCAATCATTCTAATTTTCATTATCTACTAGTTTCTCACCTTGGATTAAGAGGGCAACCTCCTCAGGTGTCTCAAAAGATGAGGCCATTTTCTCACCCAATCCTTTTCCTCTCACAAGCTTGGTGATTTTAATATCAATGTCATACTCCATAACCTTGGTGATCCAACCAACTCTCTTTTCATTGATATCCTTGTTCAGAAGGAACTCCTTTACACTTGCATGTGGGACCAAGATTTGTACCTTGTTATGGGATAGAAGGTGTTTGAACTTTTTGAGAGCCCTTACAACAACAAGAAATTGCTTTTATACATAGTTATGTCCGCTCTCATAATCTTTAAGCCCTTCACTAAAGAAAGAAATGGGCTATTCTAGGTTCTCTTCATTTAACTATGTTAGAAAAACTAATATACTTGACTCTCCTCCAAGAGAGTAAAGGATGAAATCTCTGTTAAAGTTGGGATTGACAAGAGTGGGAGATGATGCAATTGATTTCTTGATCTCCTCAAAACTGGCCTTCCCTTCCTTGTTCCAAGTGAACATCATATTCTTCTTCAACATGGTTGTGAGAGGTTTCACCATGGAAGAAAGATCAAGGATGAACCTTCTCACAGAGTTGATCCTACCAAGAGAACTCTGCAATCCTTTCTTGTGGTTGGGGAGTGGGAGAGAGAGAATTGCTTCTACCCTTTTTGGATCTATTGCTAGCCCATCTCTTGATACAATGTGTTCCAGGAGCTTTCCTTGGTCAGTGGAAAACATACACTTATTTGGGTTTAGAGACACACCATACTCTCTGCATCTAATGAACACCTACCTCAAATGATCAAAGTGATTTGCTATATGTTTTGAAAAGATAGTTATATTATCAAGATCTATCAACGCAAAATTCTCTAGCACGCTCTTGAAGGCCATCTCCATTGCCTTTTGAAATGTAGAACCTGCATTGGTTAGTTTGAATGACATTTACAATAGGCATAAGTACCCCATTTAGTAGTGAAGGCTATCTTGTATCAGTCTGACTCTTGGACTAACACTTGATTATAACCTAAAAAACCATCTAAGAAAGAAAACCTCTCTGAACCACTAACCTTCGATAGAATTTTTTCCATAGAAGGAAGGGGATGGCAATCTTTAAGAGAATCTTTATTAAGGTCCCTAAAATCTACACATAATCTGATTTCTCCATTCTTCTTTCTAGCCAGAACAAGATTGTCTACCCATGAGGAGAACTTAATAGGGGAAATATTGTTAGACTCTATAAGTTTGGACAACTCTTTTCTCATTAATGGTTCAATCTTAGGGTTAACTGGCTTTTTTTTTTGTCTAACAAGATTTGCATCATGGTTTAAATCTATAGTATGGTGGAATAAGCTTGTGTCAAAACCCTTTAAGTTTTCATATGTCCAAGTAATAAAATCATTAAATTCTTGACATAAATTAATGATAACTTCTTGTTCAGTCTCTGTGCATACCTTTCCCAAGTTAAAAGTCTTTCCATGAGTAATGGTGACAGACATGTAGCCATCCCTCCTTGTAGTCAAGTTCAAACCCTTGTTTCTTGCTTGATCATCAAAGTTGAATATGACCTCTAAAGTGACTATACCTTTAGTTAATTTTTTGGAATTAAGATTCATAATTTGATCTCCATATCGACTTTGCATCTTAGAATGATTTTAGCAAAGAATTCAACTTCATTTTGTAGGAAATTGACAATTTGTAAGTCAGAATCAAACACTCGCCAATTTGTACAATTATCTAGGACAACGAGCCTTACAAGTCTAATTTGTTATTCCTTTTCATTAGCAACATGTTTTGGTATGTCATAATGAGCACCAATTTCTACAAGCCTATCAACATGTTTATTTTTATTCCTAGGAACACTATGAATGTTGAACGCTTGGAAACTTTCAAGTAGATCCCAAACTCTATGCTTTTATGATTTGAGAAGGTTGCTCTTTGTGACATTTTGATTCCTGATTTGATTGACAACCAATTCCCTATCCCAAATACTTTCAAGAGATTAATGCTTCTTCTTTGTGCAAGTTGGAGACCTTGGATCAAGGCTTCATATTCGGCCACATCATTAGTGTAGCTGAATTGGAGTCTATATAAAAAGTAATACTTCTCCAAACTAGGGGAAACGAGAATTACACAACACCTAAACCATTTTTTTTTCCTTGAGTCATCAAAGAACATATTCCACAATCTATTTGTATCTTCTTTTGCTTTCATGAGATTGGGAATAGTAGCACCCTCCTCAAATATACAATAAGTCCCAAGACCTGTCTCTTAAACTTCTTGTATTGGGTTAGGTTGCAAATAATTACACCATTCATCTAAAATATAATCAAGAACTCCTATTAAGATTGTAGCATGTTCATGAGTTATGTATTCCTCATCCTCTTCTTAGATTGTGCAATTCATATTTATGGGTTTGGGAGTATAAGTTTCTATGTGATTAAGGGCCAATGGTTCAGACTTTATGGAAGCCTTCATTCCATATCTTGTCCTGAAGAAAATGTAGGATCAATCAGATGCAATATAACCACAAATTTATGCAGTAAAATCCCTAGATAGGAAAATTAAAAAATGTTGGGGAAGCTCAACAACTGAGATGTCTTGGATGATAGTACAACTAGGACATGCATGCAATGCCGTCTTCATATTTTTAAACACTTCAACTATTGTAACAAGAACTACCATCCAACTAAAGAACCCCTTTAGCCATTGGCTTATACTGGTTACTAAGGCCATCAACCACACACTTTGGCATAATTGAGCTGCTAGCTTTGGAGTCTATCATGAAATTGTGAACTAATTTATCTCCTATAATCAAACAGAGATAAAAATGGGAAGGCTTACTCTTCTTAGTTGTTTCTTCTTCCTTTGTAGGTTGCACAAAGCTTGATGCTCCCTCCATGGTGGCTAGTCCATTTTGCATTGTGATAGTCTTTAGTTCTTGTTGCAACAATTCCAATTGAGATGGCATTGTAAGAACATCCCACATAGGAACATTGATATTAGTCCTCTTCAATTGATCTACAATGTTGAGAGGAACATATGTTGACTTGTTTGGAACCTTGATGACTATAGGGTCTGGTATATGAATGGGAGTAACATGTGGATCTTTAGTCTTCTTGCTATTTTGATTTTGTAATGGAGCAGCTACATTATGTTGTACATTTGCACTTGCAACATGTGGAATAGCCTTCAAATTTGTAGCCTGATTCGATGAAGGGGATGAAGCCTCTTCAACAAATCTCCTTTTGCTTCTAGCATTATGAGCTATTCCAACATTACCATCATGATTTAGATGCCAATAATCCTCAGGCTAATAATTCATGTAAGTGTAGCCCCTTGGCTATTGGGATTGGAAACCAATAGTGGGCTGATTCGCATCATATTGATACCTTATTGCTTGTTCTTGTGTAGCCAAGGCTTGAGAAGGTTCCACCCCATGGTAGATACATTGATCATATGAAAAGTTACAAAATGAACAATATTCTTGTTCTTGGACTAAATTATTTTGAGGAACTACCATGCTTATTAGATTTGCACTCGCATTTGCAAGGGTTACATTTCCCATGAGTCTATTTTGGTTGTATGGGGCTTGACCAGGATTTGGCTGCCTATTGAATTAATTATTATGATAATTTGGCTGAAGAAGTAGGCTACCTTAAGCTTGTTGTCTCTCCCAAGTCACTAGCTTGTTGCTCATTTTTTGCACTATTGCATTTTGATCCTAAAATCTTTTATCCATAGCTTGCATCATTACCTACATCATGACCTCAACTTTATCTATTCCACTAGAAGATGTGGAAGTTAAAGGGGAAACAACAAGAGGTTGGCTTGTGGATATGGTAGGAATGGGGGCTACTATAGGTTGACGAGTAGGCATGTCAGGAAAAAGTGGCATTGGAGGCCTTGGAGCTAGATTTCCTCCTTGAATTAGATTGTTCTCTACCTTTACAACAATTTCATAAGTAGCTAGCAAAGTGTCCCCTCCCATGATTTACAATGTGGTAGCAATATCACTATTAAATGCTTTAAGGTAATGCAAGAAAGCATTAACAGGGGTAGGCTTTGACATAGTGCAAGGTAGGAGAATCCCCAAAGGAGATGTCCTATCCCCCAACTATATAACAACATAGTAGAAACACAAAAAAAAGAAACAACAATGAAATATCTGATACCAAATTACAATTCTTGATTCATAGATATATAACTGATTACATGTAATATGCCCGACTGTAAGGCCTTCTAAGTTAGGGCCAAATACAAATAGAAATTACAAAATATAATTTAAGTTTTACAAGATCCAAAAAGAGAAAACTTACAACCAATCTTAGCTAGTCTAGATACATAATTGGATAAAACACCAAGAAGAATTCACACTTGTACTCGCAGGTCCACCAAGAGATCCTCTAGTTCTTAAGCCACAGCTCTAGCTCTTCAAATTTGATCCTCTACCACCTCCTCTTCTCCACGATGGATGAATAATGAATAAAGACTTCCCCACAACCCCAAATTATACCAATCTAAGCCAAAATTTGGCCCAAAACACAAATTAAAGACAAATATATAAATTAAATGCCACAAGTTGACCTGCAACAACAATTAAATGTTCAAAAATTGATATCTGAGTAAAATTATTATATCTCCTAGCTCTGATTGAATTAGAATTAATTCTTGGAATAATAGGTAGAAATATAGGTCCTCTACAACCCTATAAATGTGCAAAGGCTTATTCTCCAAGGAAAAGTGTGCATTCATCCTGAAAGTCACACACAACAGACTGTCGCATGAAACTGCCATAAATTGATACTTCGAGAGAATTTCCATATCTCCCAACCTATAATGAATTATAACTTGCACCCTTAATTAGAGATAGATCTCTAGAACTTCAATCCTTGAAGTTCATTAAGATAATTAGTTATACACTCTGCAATAAGCACCTAGAAACTAGAAAAACACAGTTTCAACAACAAGGATCAAACAACTCAAACTTCAACTTAATCCATCCAATCTATATGTAATCATGAGAAAAAGGTTCCCCAATGTGTATCCAACACATACCTAACCATGCAAACATAACTCCACCAAAATCCAAGCTTGATTCTCCTCAACACTTGACCAAGATCCCTCCAACCATGCAGGATTGCAGGAAAGCCTAGGATGCTCTGACATCAGACACCCCATTTTTGAAAAGATGTTCTAGTAACTGGAAGAACATCTTCTAGGATTCAACACATAAATCCCAAATTGGTTCTTCAAATATATGTCCTCGAAGTCTTCAACTTGCACACTCTTTCCCTCATTTTTCTTTCTTCTTCTTCACATCCACCATAGGTGTTCCATAAGTCTTCTTTCCATGTTGATCTCCAACCTTCTTAGAATCAACCAACTCAAATCAATTGCCAATATCCAAGTTCCTCCTACTGAGCTCTTCATTTTGCAAATAAATTAGGAAAAACTTCCTACCACCTTTCAAAATAGTAAACACATTCCTAACAAAATCATGCACAATCCTGCAATCATACTACCAAGGTCTGCCAAGTAACACATGACAACTATTCATATCCACAAGATCACACAACACTTGATCCTTATACTACCCAATGTGGAAATAAACAAGGCATTGCTCTCTCACTTCCAAAGCATGCTCGCCTTGCAACCAACCAATCCTATAAGGATAAGGATGTCTCATTCTCTTCAAACCAAGTTTCTAAATGATCTCCTCAGCAACAAGGTTATTAGTTCTATGACCATCCATAATCACCTTACAGATTTTACCCCCAGACTTACAACAAGTCTTGAACAAAGTAGTCTTCTAACAAGACTCCAATGTCCTCTCACTAACCAGTACTCACCAAGCCAACAAACTTTCTCTTTGCTTAGGCTGACTGCCCCAGACTTCAACCTCATTCACAACAATAGCTATTGTACCAATTAGACATTCAAAAGATCTATGCCCTTCTTGACCACACTTGAAACAATTACCTTTGAACCCACCTCCACCTGTCCTTCTTTTCTAGGCAACGAGTTTTGGTTCACCTTCTACTTTTTGTTTAGCTTGTGCTAAACTATCCCTCTTCTCCTTCCTTAGGAACTACCTTGATTCTTCCTCTTTAGCTTCTCCTCTACTCTTAAAGCATATTGATAAGAATCCTCAACTAAAGAAATATTCAACATACCAACCTCATCCTGAATATTAAATCTCAAACCATCAATATACTAAGCTACCTTCTCTTTTGAAAATTCTCTATGCCCAGACCAAATAGTCAATTTGTAGAACTCCTTTGTATAATCTTTCACAATCATATCCTTTTGCCTTAGATTTTGCAACCTTTTAAAAAAATCAAGTTCATAATCAATAGGAATGAACTTAGCCTTCAACTTAGTCACCATCAACTTCCATCTAGTGATCTTCATTTCACCTTCCCCTTCTCTATCTCTTTATAGTTCTTTCCACCAAAGAGCAACATGTCCCTTCAACTTAGTTTGTGCCAACCTTACTTTGAGTGGATCCTCAATATTCTAAAGCTTAAAGTAGTCTTCCAATTCACCAATCCAATCAATCAAGTCTTTAGGATTCAAAGTACCCAAAAAATTAGAAACTTCCATCTTATGCTTTAGCTTCAACTGAGATCCAAGTCAAGCAAACTGACCAACCCTATTTCCCAAAGGTCTCTCCATATGATCAACTTTTGCCTCACCACTTGATTCAACAAATTCAAAGTCTTCAATAGCTTACTCATAACCATCTTTAGTATCCACATGTCTAGGTACACCACCTAAAGCACTTACAATTTCAGCAATCATGTCACTCTTCATCAATGCAATCTCATATATGAATTCTGCTCTCATCTTCTTTGAGATTCTTTCTTCTACAGTATCAATAAGATCATTAATTTCCCTAGGGTCCAATCTTCTTGGAGACATCTTCCAAAATTTTAGCAAACCCTAAGAAAAAAATCCACCAATCAAGAAGATCAATCAGCCACAAAATCAACCTTCTTCAACCCAAGTCATGGTACAAACTGCCTCAGCTTCAGCGATCTATCTACACACTCAGGAACAACCTTTGCTCTAGTACCACCTAACACAATGCAAGGTAGGAGTATCCCCAAAGGAGATGACCTAGCCCCTAGCAATATAACCACACAGTGGAAACACAACATCAAGAAGCAACAATGCAAGATCTGATACCAAATTACAATACTTGATTTATAAAATATAACTAATTACATGCAATATGCTCAACTATAAGGCCTTCCGATTTAGGGCCAAATACAAATAGAAATTACAAAATCAGTTCTGCAAGATCCAACTCCAACTTACAACAAATCTTAGCTAGTCTAGATGCACAACTAGATAAGAACACCAAGTAGAATCCACACTTGTGCCCTCAAGTCCACCAAGAGATCCTATAGTTCCTAAGTCGCAACTCTAGCTCTGCAAATTCATATCTATCCTTCATTCCATACCTAACTCCATAATGACTAAAAGAATCCCCAAGACCCCTACTTATACTAATATAAGCCACAAGTCAGCCCAAAACACAAATTAAATACAAATACATAAATTAAATGTCACAAGTCAGCCTGCAATAACAATTTAATGCCCAGAAATCAATATCCAAGTAAAATTATGATATCTCCTAGCTCTGATTGAATTAGAACTCATGCTTCAAACTGTACGGATAAATCTATGTCCTCTACAACCTCTTAAATTTTCAAACACTGATTCTCCAAGGAAAAGTGTGCATCCATATTGAAAGTCACACATAGTAGACTATCATTCGAAACTGCTAGAAATTGATAGTCCAGGAGAATTGCCATATCTCCCAACCTCTAACAAATTAGGACTTGCGCTCTTGAAAAAAAGAATTAATCTAGGCCCTCTTCAATCCCTAAAGTCAAAATCTCTCATTCATTAAGGATAATTAGTTATACACTCTACAATAGGCACGCAAAAACCAGAAAGGTGTAGTTCTTGCAGCAAGGGAAAAATAGTTCAAACTTCAACTCAATCCATCCAATCTCCATGAAATCATGAGGAAAGGTTCTCCAATGTGTCTCCAAAACATCCCTAACCATGAAAATATAACTCCACCAAAATCCAAGCTCGATGCTCCTCAATACTTAAACCAAAATCCCTCCAAACATGTAGGATTGCAAGAAAGCCTAGGATGCTCCTGCATCAGGCTTCAAGGATTCTATCCCATAATTTTTGGAATCTACAATTGAAATATGTTATATGTTCATTGGGTACCCTCTTTATTGCTGTTAGCTATTCTAAAAGTGATAGATGATCATTCTTATTTTTGAAATGTTTGCATAATATTTCTCCTAACTCATCCCATTTATTGATACAATTATGTGGTAATCCCCTATACCATTGTAAAGCTTTCCCCATTAGTGATTAAGCTAAAAGTCTAACAAAAACATCATCTTCTATGATACCATGTATATTGAGAATATTTGAAACTTCCTAAGTGTGTTCTATTTGGGAAATTGAAGTTTCACTAGTAAAACATGGTAGACTTTTAAGAGAAAATATTGAAATATCATGGCTTTGGACTAAAATAAGAGGACTTCCACCATTAATAGTAGAAAACACCTAATTCCTAGGGAGGGCTATGTGGAATAAAGGGATATTCAAATGAAAAGATGGTACCCTAGTTTGTGATCTATCAACTAGAGGAGTAGAAAGAGATCTAACAAGTGTATGTGTTACTTCTGAACTCCTAACTAGTGATAAAGAGAGTTTATTTTTCTTTTTTCTAGGATTTGAAAATGAAAGTTTAGTATATTGGAAAATACCTCTAGAATATTCCCTTTTTTGAACTTGGAGCATGAATCAAAATAATTCTGGTCTAAAACTAAGATATAGAGATGGAGTTGCCAAGTGCTAGAATGAGATCCTCTCAAAGGCTTGAAATTCTAAGAGCAACACTATCTTCTTAGTAAAGAACTTGAAGTCCTTTTCTTGACACCAGAGAACTAGTAGACTTAAGAAGTTCTTCAATATGATCCCACCGAGCATGTCAAAAACTATTGACACAAAAGTCTGCACCCTTGCTTAAGGTATGACCCTCAAGCAACCTTGTGTAACATGGAAACAATCTCCAAGTTGTGGGACTTGAACTATGAGATTGAGTCTTCAGAGAAGGCCAACTTCCTTACAATTAGGATGCACCTAACTACTTCTTTGAAGGAAAAGGGAGAAGAAGATGCATGAAATCAAACTACCTAATCTAATCTAGAGGGGATGATGCACCAAATATTATGTTGATCTACTTCATTTTGATAATTGCACTAAAACCCAATAGACTTCACAAGATATACCACTATCTATATTTTTTCAATCTTAATACCATAAAGAAGCCAAGAAAATAAAATAACTATACAAGGGATAATTCACTTAAAAGATTAGCTAATTGAAATGAACATAATCATATGATGTTATAATTTCCAAAATACATCTAGGAAAATGAGGTATAATCAAGCTACACAAATTTAACTAGATGAGAATGGATATGACAACAATGATTTCTATTGAATAAGATCCAAGAGCATTTACAAAGAATATCTACAAAAGATTAGAAAAGAGAGATCGATTGAAAAACCACAAAAAATTCCTTTTGTAGGGTGTTGACATAACTTAGATACAACCTTCAGTTTAAACTCCATCGACCATGGGATTGGATTTCATATGAAAGAAAAAACTAATAATCAGAGGAAAATATGATCATGAAGTGTAACTGCCCACAAGAAATGACAAAATGAGCAAGGAAAGAGGTGCACTCAACCACAAGAGATCAAATCAAACATAATTGATCATGATATGCATTTAAGAAGCATGAAATGCAATGGCATCGAGGACACCAAAAAAATGGTTGCAGGAAAACAAAGCATTTCTCCTAACTACTGCTTTGGATAGTGTTCATGATGTGCTAGGTCAACCATGCCACCAAGTCAACTGAATTCAACCTGAAATCACTTTATCTCTCTAACTACAATGAATTTAGCCATGCCTTATCACTACTTTGCAACCTAAAATCACTTTATGTCTCTAACTATAATGAATTAAGATTTTAACTCACCTCTTGATCTTGTGAGAGTACAACAAAGGAAATTGCCACCTCACTACACAAACCTTGGTCTACTCTTAACCAAGTGCAACGGTGCAAAAAAATTATTTTGCAACCTCACAACCCTTATCATAGGTTAGCACTAACTCCTTGCGATGATGTGAAACATTAAAAATTGACTACTATTGTCGACCTTGACATTGTCACAACTTAAAACATTGAAGATTATTGATGGAGTGATATCTATTGAAGCTTGTCTACATTTATAAAAAAATACACTACTTTTAAATTGATTATATTAACCTACCTCGCAACCTTATGATTATGTAATAAAGGATTTCACAACCCCGTCACCTTGACCTTAGGTTAAACTTAACTACATGTGAAGATGTGAAAGCCATTAAACCTGGCTATTTTGTACTAGATCAAAACTTCACAACTTAATATTTCATAATGAATAGATGATCTGCGATGATGCAATTGGCAGCCTTCACTCCTTCAAAACCTAAACTTGAATGTTATTGCAAATAGCTACAAAGCTGTGCTACGGTGATTTTGACTATGTCACACTTTCACAAGCAATCTGACAATTAAGTTACAAACTGGAGTGACATGACAACTTTGGACAAATTACAAGAGACTACATACTATATATTAATTAGTTTAGACTAAGATATGGAAAAAAAAAAAAGTAATATCATGTCATATTTACAATAACTTGGGACACACAACAATATTTTATAGATTGAATAGTTTTAACAACATGAGAACACCTAATATAAGGTCACAAAACATGAGGGAACCTAATCCTAGAAGAGGCATAAGCCATAGTACAAGAAGGAATGAGAATATAAAGGAAAAGCAAGTAGAAAGGATTGATAAGACATTTGCTAGAGAAGGAACACCCAGAAACACTCAAGTATGGGTGAAAAAGGAAAATTATCCATTAGAAGACAAGATGGGAACAATACCAAGTATTGAACCCTTTGCATAAACTTGAACAATCAACTTTATAAGGTTAAGCAAGGGATATTGTACCTAAAAATAAATCAGAACACTAATGATGGAATTATGTTTTTCACAATTAGTGGTAGCTAATTAGAATGGATGCATTAAGTCTATAGTTAAGGCCACAAAAAATGTTATGCACATATGAGAGGTCAAGGAAGAATTGAAGCATACTAGTTTGAAGAACAACTTTTTGGTAAATATTCTTTAACGTGTAATCAGATCCATTTATGTGAGGATTTAAGGGTTGAAATTGAGTCATTTCATCACAATTTGATCATTGAAAGAGTGCAAGAACTTAGCATAGAAATTTGGAATAAAATTTTGAGTGATTGAAGTGATATTCAAGAAATTTATTGATGTAGGAGCATCTTGCATTAGACAATAAAGAGAAAAAAAATTAAAAAACAAAAAAACAAAAAAAAATTGGAGGAGAGAGAAAGTGACAAAAATTAGAGGAAAAATAATAAAAATAAAAAATAAAATTGGAGAAAAGAGGGAAAAGGCATTTAATAGGTGGCATTATTAAATGTATCTTGTGGCTTGAGGGTTTATTTAATGTAACTTGTTAGGCTGACTTGTGGCTTATTCATGTAAGGGTTTATTTAAATTTGTAATAGGCTGGGGAAACTTGTGGCTTGGTTTGGTATAATTAGAGGGCCTTGTCTTGGCATTATTCATTCTTTTAGAGGAGTGAGTGTGGATAGTAGCTAAAGAGCAAGTTTTTCCTGAGTTTGTAGATAGAGTGCCGAATGTGAGGCAGTTTACAATAGGATTGTGATTAATCATCTAGCTTGGAGAAGAGCATGGAATATGAAGTAGCTAGGTGAGAGAATATTTCTAGAGTGTGTGGATAGAGCACTAGATGTAAGGCAATTTACACTTGGATCTTGGATAAAGTTTGAGAAGAGCTAGTAGTTGTGGCTTGGAAAACAAGGAGATTACTTGGTTGGCTTGTGAGCACAAGTTGAGGTCTTCCTTGGAGGTTTCTATCAGAGTGTGGATCTAGAATAGCTATTGTTTGGGTTTGATCTTGATGGATCTTGCAAAATTGTTATTGTAATTGCTATTGTATTTGGTCATAACTGGGAAGGCCTTATAGCCTGGTACATTGCACATAATAGTTATTTTATGAATAAAGAGTTGTGATTTGATATCAGATCTTGCATTATTGTTTATCTTCTGCTATGTGGTTATTTGCTAGGGGTTAGGACATCTCCTTTGGGGATTCTCCTACCTTGTACTGCATCAATTATCATGAAGCCTTAAAATGTGAAGAAAGGTATTTATTTGATCCACAAGATTGCTTTTTGTACTTAATTTGGAATATAATTATAGCTACAATAATACCAATTATATGGATGTTAAAAAGAGACCTAGATGTCAATTCAAGAAACATCCTTTCATGTCTTTAGGAGATGATCTCGTGGGAGGATTTCCTCAAATTCTTGAAAGGGTTTTGTATATGAAAGATATCATTGCATATATTCACTAAAAAATTGAGTCTATTGGAGATGATAAAATTGACAAGGATATGAGTGAGGTTTAATCCAATGATTTAACATTCAAGTAAGGGTACGAGCATTTAGGTCAACTAAAATTAACAAAGTACATGGTTTATGATGAGTTTGAACATCTTGAATGGTCAAGAATCATACCTAGCATAATTCATGATGGATTTTTTTTCATAGGAGATATACCAATTTCCTAGAATAATGTTAAGAACTTAGTTGAAGTTAATAATAGATGAACTTAGGATGGTAGAGGCATGAGACTAGACCAGATTAAGAAAATATATGTAAGATTAATTAGCAAAATAATTAGATACAAGATGAATTATAGTTCAAGGCACAATTCAATATAGCTAGATTTATCCATGCTACCTATAAGATGATTTTTGATAAAGAAAAACTAAATATTTAGACAACAATTGACTAATAACATTCAAAGGATAAGGAAATATAAGCATACACCTTTCATATTTGAGTCACTATTAATTCACTTTTTCTTTCAAGTAATGAACATATTTATGGGAATGCCTAATAATGAATTGACCATAAACAAATGTACAATGGAATTGGTTACATATTACTTCAAGAAGCAACTAATTGATAGGACATAAATAGAATAATGAATTATTCTTAGACTGAATTGAAGAAAATACTTAGCATCCCCATGTCAATTGTGAAGAAATACAAAGATGATATTTGTTTTATTGTAGAAACTGATTACACATGCATGGAGGCTATAGAGCTACAACTACTTATTGAGCCTATGGGTTATGAAGTGATAAAGGAAATATTGGATGATTATGAACAAGAAATTCTAAAATTAGAGAAAGATGAAGAGTGCCCTAGATGGGGAACCTATGGAGAGAAGTACAATGAAGTGAGAGACTAGTTATAGAGTAAAGAAATCAAGAGGAAAATGGACAAAAAGATTGAGCAGATGATCAAAGACTTTGGTATGATAAGGAAAGAAGTTCAAGAAGCGAAGCAAATAGTTATATAGATGATAGCTAGTAGGAAATCTGACATACTCTTGGTTAAACCAATTGCAATTGATACTACAATGGAGGCATCAATAGAAACACTAAATACCATGACACCATTATAGGATAATTAAAGATTGCTCATATGAAATCTACACCACTATCAGAAAAAGGAAGAAGTTCACCATCTGTTATGGCAATAAAACCTACTTTGGTGATTGAAGTAAAGGAAGGAAATTTAGAGAAAATACAAAAGAAAATAAAGAGAGTAAAGGAAATGACTCAAGGACCATGACCTAAGGGGCCTAAACTTAGACTTCTTTACAAAGGTAGAAATAATCAAGCAAAAGAAAAAGGATGCAAGAGAAGAGAAACCTAAGATGAGAGGAAAAATTGCTATAGAATAGGATAAACCTAAATCTGGTAGTGGGAAGAAGAAGAAAATTTGGAAGACTGAAATAGGTAGAATGAATAACATGATCATAGATGACAGAAACTTGGAGCAGTTGAACAAGTATTATGATCTTTATGATCCAAATTAAATTCAAGCAATATTTTATTTAAATTCATGGAAACATTCTACATGAAATTTACAATAGATTAGAAGCAATGAAGTAAAGAGCAATGAAGGACAAGAAAAGGATAAGGGAAAATTCTATACATAAACTTTGTATAGTGTAAAGTGATGAACAATTGCAAAATATTTTGAAGAGGTTGGAACCTCTCCTAAGGAAGAAATCAAGACCTATTTAGATTATGGAAGGTCTTTATGAAGAAGTCATAAAAGAGATTGAAGAGTTAGTATGCCAAGTACTTAGTAAACTAGGTATTTTATAGCCCACATTAGAAGAAATACAAGTTGAGGACACTACAATTTTGTCTATTGAGGATACAAATAAAAAAAAATATTAAAGCATTTATACTGATGGAGTTAAGATTGCAATTGATATATCAGAGGATCCCTTTAAGAATCAATTAGATTTCAATGATGGAAATTTGGTTATGGATAATGTTGAGGATAACAATAGTAATGAGGTAGAAGAAAAAGATAAAGAAAGAGAAGGGCATTAGGACCAAGACATTCTACATGGTGAGAAAACACCTAAAGCACTTCTATTGACTTGGCCATACCTAAGTATTTCCACTATGAAACCAAGTTTTGAGAGAGTAGACTCCATTTTTATAGATCAAAGGAAAGAGGATGAGAAACATATCAAAAAAAATATAATTAGAGAATCAAGTCCAAAGGAAGATCAAAAGAAAGAAGATGTAAAGATGAAAGATAAATATTTACAGCCATAGGTAGAGCAAAAACATAATGAATATAAGAATAAAGAGATAACCATAGATTATAGGCAAGAAATATAGTAGAGGATAGAGGAGGCTAGTAAGGAAACTCTAATTATTCTCTTATAAACCCCTATAAAGGATACCAATAAAGACACAAGTACTTCAAAATCACCTTTTGAAGTACTATTTGAAAATATGACAAGTGACACTACAAGTTTAATTCCACAAGACATGGATTTGTAGAAGTACATTCAATACTAGTTTTCTCAATCTCCAAAATAACATAAAAATCAGAGAAATTTATTGAGAATACTTGAAAGGTTTTGGAGTTAGTAACTAAAAAACTAATAAGAACACTGCTATTTTCTATCTAGGTGACAGAGTAGGGTATTGAGAAGAGAGTAGAGAAAGTAATTGAAGAGTTTGAAACTCACTTTTCAACTCTTGAAGAAGTAACACATATTAAATCTCAATTTGAGCATGATGGCAAACTATTCAACACATTGTGCAACCATATCGAATATGATCTAATAATGCTTGATGTTTGCATCAAAGATATGAAGAAATGCATCTCTGAGGGTAAGGAGTCATATGAAAAATGTTCTAGGGCACAAAGGAACATCCAAGCTATTACCAAAGCTATCAAAGTTGATGAATTTGAGAAGATGGAAGCATAACTAGAGAAGAATTATACAAAGATCACTGAAATTGATTAGAAAGTTAGTAAGGAAAATGATGAGTTGAGGATGCTAGAGCATGAAAAGGAAATAACCTTAAAGAGATTTAGTTTTGTTAGAGATTGCTTAACACCAAAGATGGACTTAGTACAAAAACATTTGGATACACTTTTGGAGGCTAAGTCATCATATGCGAAAATTTGTTATATAGATCTTAATGCAAAATAAGTAGCATCTTATGGACTTTGTGGGTAGTTAGCATAATGGATGTAGTCAAATGTTCATGGGACACACAATTCACCAATTTAGAGAAGATATTTTTTGACTATATGTTACTTTTGGGCAACCATTCAGCTTGAGGATGCATAGTAGTATCTCAATTTTTTTTTGACTTGTATATAGTTTTTGATTCACCTTTTTCATTGATGTCAAAGGTGGAGGAGAAGAAGAAAAATTGTAAGTGTTTTGTATATTTTATTATGCACATTGAAAGTAGGAGTCATAAGATAAATATAGAGTATAATATAAGAGGGAGAACACTAAAATAATCACAATGGAATAGTAATGAGAATAATTCACAATTTTAGAATTTTGTATTCGCCATTGTGAACACTTCACAAATTTTTATTTTTGAGAATTTCACTATACTTAGCCAATTTTTTCCTATATGTTACCATCAATGCCAAAGGGGGAGATTGTTGGAAATTTGGCTAAGGGTAGTTGTTAGGTTTGTCATTTATGGAAACACATTACTAAGTTTAAGATGGAATAATTAGGTGAAGTTTGGAGCAAGTATACATAGGAAATTGTCTAAGTATAATGTTGGTAAATAGGGAACAAACATGTAGTTTTATTTTGTGAGATTTACTAAAAGCATATTGTGTTATGCAAGCTTACTGGAAGGTAGTATAGAAACCATAAAGTATGAGTTTTGGAAGGATTTCTAGAGACAAGTACAACAATGCAAAACATGGCAATGAATATAGTATTAAGTTTTTGCTTAAGGAATTATTTTGGCTCACAAAAATATTTAGTTGACAAAGTAGGGATGAAATCCTTGATGTTAACCCTCACATGGAAAAATTTAATTCGAAGATATAGTAACATGTGAGGCAACGCAAGACCAACAAAACAAAAGAAGAATCTTTTTGTGTAGAGAAGATGCCAGTGATGTTTTAATACCATAATTGATGTATGTGAGCTTTGTATATGTTGTATAGATGCAAATGTATGTGATAGAGAAGAGAATAACATTTTTTGAAGTGAAACTACAAGGACAAATCAGATGTTGAAGATATCATTACTATCAATGTTTTGTATCTATTCTATAACTTGTAAAATTATGTATGCATATTTGTAAAGAAGGTTCAACTTGCATTTTGTACTACAATACCAAATCCTAATAAGGTTGAGGCTTCTAACAAGGCCTATCCCTCTAAATAGGAAAAATACATAATACAAATGTAATAGACTCCTAACAGGGTCAATATCTTTCACAAGATACTTTTGATTAGTGGATCATTTTGTGGGTACCATCCCCACTAGGATTTTACCTCGGCTAGGGTTTCTCGAATTAAAAAAATGTGATGTTATGAGTTTCTTTATGTTTTGCATATTTTTACTTTTCAGTTTTCCAATTTATGAAAGCTTAAGATTTGTGAATAATATCCATAGTTGAGTTGAAAGTTGTTTACAACATATAACTAATTCAACCCCCCCATCCCCTCATCACTAATATTGGAAGAATTTAATTGCTAACAATATCCAAATTGTACAATGGGGCCAGATGGGGCTCTCTTTTCAAAGTTCTAGAAAGGTTTGGATTTGATAAGAGGGCGACTACCCTATTTAAGGAATGTGTAACCATGGTCTCTTTGTCTATCCCCATTAATGGTGTTCTCAGGGGCTTCTTTTGTGCTATTATAAGTATTAGGCAAGGTGATCCCCTCTCCCCATACATTTTTATTATGTTGGTGGAATGTTTGGGGAGAAATTTCTAATGGATAATTGATGAGAATAAACTCCTTAGGGTGTGTTTTCTTCCACCTTGCCCCAAGTTTTCTTGGAATAGTTTTTTGAAAGTACAATTCTTTTTGGAATTTCTTATGTGATTGAAGATAGAAATTCAAAATATGTCCTGAGTCAATATCCCAAAGAAAAATCTTTTCCTTGGCACACTAGATAGTCACTAAGATGAATTCCAAAATCTTCTTAGCTGCCAATGTGTCAATATCCTAGATAGATATCTTTGGGATGCTACTTATTGTTAATAAGGTGTTAAAATCCTCTTGGAACTCAATTCTTGAGAGAACACAATACAAGGTGGTTGGTTGGAAGGGAAAAATACTAAGAAATGCAAGTAAATTATGTCTCTTAAATATGATTTTGCAACAAATCCTAGGTTACTTTCTTTGTCCCTTTTGTATCTCTATCTCTTTGGCTAAAAATATTTAGAGAATCCAAATAGATTTAGTTCAATTAGATATGGAGGAAAAGAAAGAGGTTGTCACTAGTCAAATGGGAATATGTTTTCCTATCCAAGATAATGGGAGGAATGAGCATTAAAAAAGAAAAAAATCTTAACAGAGCCTTTCTAGAAAAGGTTGGATTTAACCTTAATAAGAACAACCACTTGGCATGACGTAATGTCTAAAAAATATCTAAATAAGAAGAAGTTACACTTCTCTCTTCATACACAGGGGCTTCCTAGAAAGTTCATGATATGGAATAACATACTTAACTAAAAATATTTGATTCAATCAGGCTTGAAGTAGAAGTTGATGATGGCTAGATGATCTAATTTTTGGATGATACTTGGAAAAATGATACTACTCTATCCTACTAACTTGACTATGAGGACCTTTGTGAGGTTTCTAAATGTTTCATTGGTGTTCAGGTCGATAACTATGTTGATTGGCCTAGAACCTAAAAAATATTTCTTTTTTAATTAATTGAAATAGGAACTAAAAAAGGAAAGAGGCTTCCTACTCTTTTTCCTATTGGATCATTTATTTCTCTTTATCAACTATCTATCAAATGTGGAATTGAAAATAAAAAATATTTCCTACTCTTTAGTCTATTGACTCACTAATTTTATGTTTTCTAACTACTTATTTGATGTAGCAAAAAGATTTCCCACTCTTTAATCTATTTTCTCACTAATTTAATGTTATCTAATTATCTATTTTGTTAGAGTAAAAGGTTTATTATCTTTTACTTACTCTTAATATTTCTATATTGGAGTATCAACTTTTGCCTCTTCATGAATGTGTCATTTAATGTTTGTTTTCTTTTATTAAATGTCATATTATCTCTCTAGGGTTTCTTTAGGGTTTTCTTTTTGAGAATGGTTGATCTCCTTTTATAAGGATTGAACCCCTTGTAATTTTGCAATACTTTTGATTCATTATTTTCTCTCTTGAATATATTTTCATCTTTGAGAGCCACTCTTCTCTCCTTTCTTCTCTCTTCTTTGTAATAGGTTATTTTCTTCCAAGTGATCATTATGGATTTTGTGAAGTTGGGTTTTGCATCATTTGCACACCAACTTCTACATGTTATCAAAGCTCTTCCTACAACTTCTTATTTGAAGGTTTTTGGTGAAGCTTTTGGATTGAAGGTTTCAGATACCCCTTTTTCTAGGTTCTAAAGGGGGTCATTTATTTGGTACATTTTGAGTCCAAACAGACCTCACTGTTGGATTTAGAAGGCCCAAAAATCCCTATCTTCATATAAAGTTTGTTGGACAAAGTTGATGTTGGAGGCATTTTTTTCACCATTTTACATGTCTTTATGGATCAAGGGGGGGGAGGGGGCATGGATTTTTAGAGCACTTGGAGCCCAAACGGACTTCACTATTGGACTTAGAGAAATTTGTACTATTACATTTTAGACACCTAGGCACACCTCATGAGGCAAAAGGAAAAAAAATTTGAGCCTCTCATGCACTACCATGTGGTAGCATGCAATTGGCTAGGAAGTGTCACCCATAACAATAGCCTAGTGGTTGCCTAGATAGCCACTAAAATCCCACTATTGCTTGGTCTTAGTGACTGAACAAATACTACCTGCCACTATTGCCGACCGATTGCCTGCTGTTACTGCCTCCACCAGCTACCCGTTGGCTCTACCGACATCTACATCACTGCCACCTCCTCCTGTAGGAGTGCCACCTCCACTCACCTATTGACACATGACACTTGTGTGTCAGGTCCCAGTCAAGTTAGCACTGCTATGTGGCAAGTGCTATGTGGCCCATATCTAGTCCAACTTGCTACTTTATCTCCCCATGTGGTAACCATGTTAGCTTTTGGGCCCACTTAATGCATAGTCAACATGCCATGTTAGCATCCCCTCTTTTTCCTATGATGGCTAAATGATTGTCAAATTTAATGTAGTGATGTGTTGATGCTAGCACTACATCAACACTTTGGATGCCCTTCTAGGCCATAAGGAGCGATGTTTGGGTGTTTGCTCATAACATGAGTGTACAAGCTTCGTTTCCAAAAAAATAAAATACCGTTGAAAAGATGGTTTTGAGCCTATCATGATGGTGCATGTTTTAACAGATTTTGATGCTATTTAGATACCTATTTTTACTATCAAAGGAAAAACTTTATTTTTGCACTTTGGGGGCCATATCTTTTGCATTTGAGCTCCATTTTTGGCCAACAAAGAGGAGTTGGAAAGATCTTGTAGTGCTTTATCTAGATCTATTATCCTCTTCATCAAAATATTTAAAAGGTACATAAATCACTCATCCAAAGAATTTTTTCTTCTCTCATTGTATACACATTACTTTTAGCTGTTGAAGTTCAATTTCTTGTATTGTGGGGGTGTTTTTCAATATGTTGTTTCTGTCATTTACTTTAGTAAAACATATATCTTTCAAAACCAAAAAACCTTTTCTAAAATAATGGCCAAGACCTCTTCTTGTCTAGATCCTCTAAACTCACATAACTATCACACCTAGACAATTTCCATGACACAATAACTTTGTTCCAAGGGTTTGTGGTCTTGTTTGGATGAGGATCAACTTGTATTTTAGAGTCCCTTTCAGACATATCAACATAGAAATAAGATGGATGAGGTCATGGGTCTTATGTCTCTTAGTATTGTAGACAACTTACAATTTCATCTTGATAAGTGTACTACTCCTCAAGAAATGTGGCTCAAGTTCAAGACCTTGTTTGGTACAGGTAGTGAGTTCAAAGTACTTCATCTTGAGGTAGAGTTTACATCACTTGTGCTTGATTCTTTCCCACCATTGAGGAATTTCTAATGAAATTCAAGCAAAGAAGATCATTGTTACAAGGTTGTGGCAAGACAAAGATAGAGAAAGAATACATTTTCTTCATATTGTCAAAGCTTTTAGGAAAATTTTAGATTTTCTCCCCTACTTTTCACTCCACTATGGATGCATTGGACACTCATTTCACCATGCTAACATTTTAGGAAATCTATGACCGTTTGACTAGAGAACAAGCCTAACTTTGCTAATTGGGTTATCTATAAGGATCAAAGACCACAACATTAGTTGCATAATCATCTACAGTGAAGAAGAAGTAGACACTAAAACTCAAGAGAGATTTAGTTGGCTATGAGCATCCCTCCAAGCCATCTACACTGTCTCCTTCCAAACTAAAATCCAAACCTAAGAAGGGCAATTCTTCTAATTTTGGTAAGTCTTCCTCCAAGACTGAGAAGGCCATAGGTGATCCTTACAAGTTTTGTGGCAAGGAAGGACATCCAATTTCTAGGTGTTGGAAATAGTTAGAGGCTTTAGAGGATGCCATGTAGTAGCATCACATTTCTTCTCCTCAACCACCTTCCTTGTCTATGGGGAATGGTCATACTCTTCATGCATGAGCCATGTCCTTGGGATCATCTTGGATCATTTATTCTAGTGCTTCGCACCATATGACTCACTCATAGGATTTGGTCACCACACTTGTTCATAATGCCACATCACATATTACAGTTGGAAACTCTAAACAACTCCCAATTCTCAGTCTAGGTTTAGTTTCACAGGATTGTGGTTCTTTTTAAGATGTTATTCTAGTTCCTGACATTTCTACAAACCTTCTTACAGTTTATCAAATTTTCCTTTTTGACTTTGGTAAGATAGTTGAGTTCTCACCATATGATGTAGTTATTCAAGATCTCTTGGATCTTGATTTAGTTATTTCTATTGGTAGTGTGGATCCCTAGTCTCACTTATACCAATTTGATGGCTTTGAGAGTTTAGAAATTGTGGGTTCTTCTATTGTTGCACATGTAGACTCTATGAGAAAGATTTGGCATGAGAATTTTGGACATGTCAACTACCACTATTTACAACATATGAGTACATAGGAACTTGTTTCTGGGCTCCCACACATCTATTGCATTGATGCTAGTTCTCATGGATGCATTCTTGGAAAGCATCATTGAGATCCCTTTCCTTCAAGAATAGCCACTTGTGCTAAGGCACACTTGGAGTTGGTTCACAATGATCTTATGTCCTTTTCCTACTCCTTTTTCAAGGGCTTGCTATGTGCCCACATTCATTGATGACTTCTCCAGACACACACAAGTGTACTTTGTTAAGTACAAATTTGATGTCTTTGATTCCTTCCAAAACTTTAAGACATTTGTAGAGAAGCAATCTAATTTTTATCTCAAATGGATATGCATAGATAACGAGGGGGGGGGGGGGTATGTGAATTAGGTATTCAAAGATATTTTCATTGAGCACGGTTTACTACATCATCTTTTAGTTCCACACACCCCTTAATAGAATGGTACTACTAAGAGAAAAAACACAACCTTACAAGAGATGGAAAATTGTATGATTTAGTCATGGGATATGTAGTCTTCCTTCTGGGCCAAAGTAGTTAGTTGTGCCAACTACATTAAGAAGCAAATTCCCTACAAGGCATTGTTCCATATGAGTCCTAAGGAGGCTTGGTCTCATGCCAAGCCTGATGTATCCATATTTTGAGTTTTTGGTAGTAAGGCATGGGCTTTTGTTCCTGATGCTCAGACAAAATCTATGGAGAAGAAGAGTCAACCACTCATATTTATTGACTACTATGTAGATGTGAAGGCTTATGGGTTGTTTGATCTTAAGTATTGAGAGGTCTTGTTTTGATGATATGTCCAGTTTGATGAGTGTTTTCCTCACCTTGATTCTCCTTCCTTGGATTCCTCCTCATTGCCTACTCCTTCCTCTTCACCTCTTGAGGATATTCCATATTTTAATGATGATGTAGATGATGATCCACCACATCCACCTCATCCACCACCACCAATTTCTCCATGTTTTCCTAGTGGGCCGATGTTACAATTGAGTCAGCTGGTCCTTTGGCAAGAGATCCTATAGATACCCATTGTACTCAAGCCCAAACATCTGGTTCTATTCTTCTGAGTTATGCTATTTATATAGTTCCACAAATATTTTCTGAGGTGAATGGAAATCTAGAGTGGGATTTGGCCATGGATGAAGAGTATTCTTCTTTGATGAAGAATCATACTTGGGATATTTGTACTCTTCCAAAAGGAAGAAAGTTGGTTTGGTGCAAGTGGTTGTACCATACCAAGTATGCTACAAATGGCTCCATTGATAAGTACAAGGCATGTCTTGTTAAAAATGGATTCTCATAGGTTGAGGGTATTGATTAGTTTGAGACTTTTCCGCTATCACAAAGATGAATTATATTCACTTTATCCTTTCACTAGTAGCTTCATAGGGGTGGCTAGTCTTTTAGATGGATGTGAAGAGTGCATTCCTGCATGGTGATATTCATGAGGAGATCTATATGGAGTAGCCTCAAAGCTTTGTGTAGGAGTCTTCAATAGTTTTTAGGCTTCAAAATTTATTATATGGTCTTAAATAAGCCCCTTAGACTTGGTATGAGAAGATGGACTTGTTCCTACTTTCTACAAAATTCACATGCTATCATTCTGATCATACAATGTACATTCAATTTTTGGGGTTGATATTGTGATACTTGTTCTTTATGTTGACAATATCATCATTATTGATAGCTTATCCTCCATGATTTAGAGTATTTAGAGAGCATTGATGGAGCAGTTTGAGATGACATATCATAGTCTTCTAGACTATTTTTTGGGCCTACAAGTTACTTAGAATTTTGATGATATTTCCATTTGTTAGTAGAATTATGCTCTTGATATGATATGATGCTTTAGCATGCTTTATTACAAGCCAAATCCTACACAATTTCAGTCAGGTGTCATCATGTCTACCACTTGTCCTATGACTTTAGTGGATCCCACTTTATACTGATAGTTGGTTGGCAATTTTTGTACCTAACACATACTCATTCTTATCTCTCCTTTGTGGTTGGTCTTATTTCTCAACTTTCCCATGACCCTCGTGAAATCCATTAGCAAGTTTCCAAATGTATCTTAAGGTACATTCGGGGCACTACACATTTTGGCATTCACTACACTACATAATCCCCACACATTGTTGGCTTTACTGACTCAGATTGGGCTGGTGAAGCTGATGATAGTAAGTGTACTTTTGGCTTTGTTTTATGTCTTGGCTCTACCCTATCATGTGGTCTTGTAAGAAGTAGTCTTCTATTGTATTATCATTTATCGAGGCCAAGTACCAAGCAATGGTGTTAGCTAGTTTGGAGATTTTGTGGCTTCAACAATTGATGATTGAGTTTGGGTTTCCTCCTAATAGTCCCACTATGCTTTGGTGTGCAATCAAAGAACCATTCATATTTCTCACAACCCAATGGAGCATCAAAATACTAAACATATCGAGATCCACAAGCACTTCATTTGACAATTGATTCATGATGGTGTTCTCCTCTTGGAGTACATTCCTACAGAAGTGTAGGTTGCCAACATCTTCACTAAATATTTTGCATCACTACAATATCTTTAGTTGTGCACCATGCCTAAGGTGAAGGAAGTTGTCCTTGGGGGGTCTTAGTGAGGCCTTCCTTCCTTTCATGTTTTCAAGCACGTTTTCTCATCTCTTTTGGAGTAGAGTTTTTGCCATGTAGTTTTCTCTATTTCTCCACTTTATAGAGTTTTGGTTGTGATTGGGTACCTAATCAGGCCTTTTTTTCAGGACTCAAGTTTCCTTTTGCATTTTAGTTTCCTTGTTTATGTTTGCACTATTTGTAGCTACGTTTTCACTCATCTTAATGGGGGGTGTTAGAGTAAAAGTTCTCTTATCGTTTACTTACTCTTAAGATCTCTCTATTGGAGTATTGACTTTTGTCTTTTCATGAATCTGACATTTAATATTTTTTTTCTTTTATTAAATGTCACATTATCTCTTTAGGGTTTCCTTTTTGAGAATGGTTGATCTCCTTTTATAAGGATTGATCCCCTTGTATTTTGCAATACTTTTGATTCATTATTTTATCTCTTGAATATATTTTCATCTTTAAGAGCCACTCTTCTATCCTTGCTTCTCTGTTCCTTGTAATAGGTTATTTGTTTGTAGGTGATCATTGTGGATTCTATGAAGTTGGGTTTTACATCATTTGCACACCAACTTCTACATATTTGATGTAGAAAAACAGAATTCCTAGTCTTTATTCTATTGGCTCACTCATTTTCTCTTTTATAACCATTTGATGATGGTTTGAATTGACATTAGAAGTATTAGGTTATTTTAAGGATGAAACATAACCAACTAGAGTAGATGTTAGGAATAAAAATCTGTGCAACACAACTTAGGGAGTCGGGGCATAAATTAGATGTGTACTATATTTATGGACTTTAAACTTCTTGGTGAAATCACCAAAAAATAAAATAGTAGCGAAAAATAATATGAACAAGATATAACCCAACACCATTAGACACAAGATTTTTGTTCTCGAGGAAAACCTTGTTAATGGAGAAACCCTTATGAGGATGATACTTAAAGGATCATGCACTGATATAAAAATGTTCTTGTTAGGAGACATGAACTTATTAAGAGTTGATACAAAGAATTTAGTACATCATTCCTTGTTAAAGAACAAGTGTCTATTAAAGGAGAGAACACCTGTTAAAAGGTTCACAACCCTATTAGGGGTTAATGAGAACAAAAGTACCACTACTTGAGAACTTCTTGAGGGGTGAAGGTTAAATCTACATTCAAGAGGACTCATTTGAAAAAGGGAATGGTTATATCCACCTTTGATAAACTGACTAATGAAAAACTAATTGCCTTTACAATTTTGTTGAAGTACATAATGAATAATCATAGATTCCACTCGTACCTCTATCAAAGTATCTAACTCATCCTTCAACTCTTCTCTTATATCAAATAACTAAGCTCACTTCTATATTATCCATATATTGCTACATTCCATCACATTATAATAAATGTGTTTCTTTCCATTATACAAGCTACAAAAAAAAAATTAGGTTGGCATGTTAGGACTTCCCCAATACACAAATAATTACATCAACCAATACTTATGTACATGTGATACCTATTACATATCTTGGG
The DNA here is from genome assembly GCA_028749045.1 of Cupressus sempervirens. Taxonomy (NCBI): domain Eukaryota; kingdom Viridiplantae; phylum Streptophyta; class Pinopsida; order Cupressales; family Cupressaceae; genus Cupressus; species Cupressus sempervirens. The sequence goes on from CM053786.1 coordinate 139,436,271, forward strand.
ATTCCACTTACTATCAATAAGGTCTTAAAATCCTTATGTAATTCAGTTCTTGAGAGAACACAATGCAAGGTGGTTGGTTCGAAGGAAAACTACTAAGAAATGCAAGTAAATTATAATCTCTTAAAGTAGGTTTTGCAACAAATCCCAGGTTACTTTATTTTTCCCTTTTGTATCTCTCTCTCTCTCTCTCTCTCTCTCTCGCTCTCTCTCTCTCTCTCTCTCTCTCTCTCTCTCTCTCTCTCTCTCTCTCTCTCTCTCTCTCTCTCTCTCTCTCTCTCTCTCTCTCTCTCTCTCTCTCTCTCTCTCTCTCTCTCTGTTTCTCTGGCTAAAACTATTTAGAGAATCCAAAAAGATTTAGTCCAGTTAGATATGGAGGAAAAGAAATAGGTTTTCGCTAGTCAAATGAGAATATTTTTTCCTACCCAAGATAATGGGAGGAATGGGCATTAAAAAAAATTCATCTTAACAAAGCCTTTTTAGAAAAGGTTGGATGTAACCTTAAAAAGAGAAACCTCTTGGTGTGACATAATGTGTGCAAAATATCTAAATAAGAAGAAGTTATGCTTCTCTTTTCATAAACAAAGAATTCCTAGTAGGTTCATGATATGGAATAACATACTTAATTACAAATATTTGATTCAATCAGGCTTGAAGTAGAAGTTGATGATGGCTTAATGATCTAATTTTTGGATGACACTTAGCTAAATGATAATATTCTATCCTCTTAACCTAACTGTGAGGACCTTTGTGAGGTTTCTAAATTTTTCTTTGGAGTTCAAGTTGATAACTATGTTGATTGGCCTATAACCGAGAAAATATTTCTTTTTCAATTGGTTGAAATAGGAACTTAAAAAGGAAATAGGCTTCCTACTCATTTTATTATTGGCTCATTTATTTTTCTTTATCAACTATCTATCAAATGTGGAACTAAAAATTAAAAATATACCATACTCTTTAGTCGACTGATTCACTAATTTTATGTTTTCTAAGTACCCATTTGATGTAGAAAAAATATTTCCCACTTTTTAATCTATTTTATCAATAATTTTGTGTTATCTAACTATCTACTTGATGTAGAAAATTTGCTCCTACTCTTCAATCTATTGGCTCACTTATTTTATCTTTTATAACCATTTGATGATGGTTTGAATTGACATTGGAAGTATTATTATATTATAAGGATGAAAGATAACTATTGTGGTTCCACAACACACACCCCATTCCTCACTAGGAATGGGAACCCCCTACATTTTTTAACTCCCGAACTCATAGTTCGAGAGTCAGAAGAAGAAAATTCACTTAAATGTTTGATTCGTAGAGTTGAAAAGTTCAAAAACACAAAAAAAAATAAAAATAAAAAAATCACAAAAACATTAGAAAACTCAAAATTTTTAAAATGCAAGCTTCAAAAAAAAAAAAATTCCCTCCCCTCACTTGCACGTGTGCACATACCAAGGTGCAAAACATTTTTCTTTTCGTGCATGAAGGTAGGAGGCTATAAAACCCTCCCTCCCCCCTTTTTCATTTTCATTTTTGTTTCAAAGTTTTTGGAGGAGGGAGAGGTGAGCTCCCCCCCTCTCTTTCTTTTAGCATGTGCCCTCATGGGTGTGCACCTATGTTGTAGCACCTTCAGGCACAGGCGTATGCACTGCACTCGCATGACAACACTAGCGCATCTGTAGAGCTTGCATAGCACCTATGTGGCACCCTTCATGGTGCCTATGCATCACCCTTTGTGGCATGTGCGGTGTGCTTGCGTAGTGCCTCCATGGTGCTTGTGCGGCGTGCCTGTGCCTGCACAGCGCCGTCCACGACGCACTCACATGTCGGCCTCCATTTCATTATATTTTATATTTTATTTTATTTTTTGCATAAAGTTTTAAAAAAGTAAAAAAAAGTAAAAAAATAAATTAAAAGAAAAATAAAAAAATAAAAAATTATAAAATTTAAAAATAAAAATAAAAATAAAAATAAATAAAAAGAGGAATAATTTTTTTCTAAGTTAGAAATGAATAAGTCCCTAAGGGGGACCTTTTTTTTTGTTTTATCATGTGACTAATGACATTTTCATGTCTTGTAATGTGTAGGAAACGTAATCAGATGGTGTCTACATCTGAAGTAGCAACAAAACCAGTTGTTTTCAAGTTCCAAGGCATACCCCCAAAGTCAAGGTTACATGATGTATATGCTGAGATCAAAGACACTAACCTTGGACACATGGACTTGGGAAATTTCTTGAAAGTTTGCAACATTCTAACACAAAGGTCAACCTTGGTGTCTACATTGATCCGATCTAGATTAGTGAGTGCAACATCACATCTTGTGTTGATACAATCAGCTGAATTGGTCATGACCTTGTCTCGGCACTTCGTTCCCGATGAAAGGGCAGTCAAGAGCGTCACCAGAGAAGTGGTCTTAGATCTGCAACCTGATAACATCGAGAGGGTCTTCCATCTTCTTAGAGCTGATTAGTTCATCTATCTCTCCTATGAAGTAGCTAAAAGATGGTACAAGGAGCATCACCAAGAGGTCATCGATATCATACATTCCTTATACATCATTGAGAAACCACCTCAGGGAAAGACAATCAACAAAGTGGATATGACTTGGGGATACATGAAGGATGACATCGAATACTCTATCATTCTCTTGAGTAGAGTCATGGGCTTATCTACAATAGGTCATCTCGCTCCATTTATGGTCAACTTCATTGAGACCATCAAGCATGCAAAGATACTACTGGATTGGGCCACTACACTTAGTGAGAACTTGTGCGAGTAGCTAAGGACAATAAAGGACAAGAAGAAGTTTGATATGACTTCTTGCATGGTGCACCTACTTGTAGCAAGGGCAACGAACTATCCTAGGTTATACAAGAAAGGCAGTATGTAGGACCTAAATGCTTGGCCATACATAGTCTATCTTTTGTTGGTGAAGAAGAAGCTCTCACTGCAGAGCAAAGAGTACATAATTGTAAATGATGCTTTCATCTTTGTGATCATTTGATTCATTGAAGGGGACTATGGGAAGAGATTATCCAAGGAAGCCAAGGCATAGATCATAACTCTCAGAGAATATTTCATCCAGTTCAGGACATTCACAAATATTTGGATAGGTGGTGCATTTATCAATCCTAAGAAGCTCCCAAGATATCCAAGAGACAAGCTGGTCCTATTGGAGATCTCCTGATAGATTGAGTCATCTTGTGAGAGGATCAAAAGATAAAGGAGACCCTACTGGGATTGGCCATTGGTCATTGGGCCATATCAAGTGAAGCAGAAACAGACCATTCTAACCTTCGAGTGGGAATGGGAGAACTATCCTCTTGAAGAATACAACTCCCCTCGGCCATACTTTGATAATGTGGGTAAAGTAGAAAGCCTGGTAGGAAAGGACTTCCATCATGAAGATGCCATTAAAGATCATTAGATGAATGCCACAAATGACTACAATGTCCACATCAGGGACTATTGTAGGATGACTTTGTATCTAGCAGAAAAGGCTTTCCATTTGACTATCCTTGATGAGATAGGGCTACAAGATTCTAAAGAATTACTGGATCCCTTGTTCAATATAGATAAATTTGGTGAAAGAACCATTATGAATGTAGAGGTTGATAGAGAGGAAGGAGATGACATCAATCATCAAATGAGGCATGTCATTAGAATGACAAAGGACTGGATCAAGAAACCTTTTCCACTTGATCCAATTCTTGATACTGTAATCTTCCATGCACATGCTCGCTCGGAAAGGGGTAAAGGAAGGAAAGTCACAGTGCCTATCTTTGTGCTCCAGTCTCCTATTAGGCTTGAGATAGTGTACCATCTTGACTGCCCAGTGGGATATTATCACTCTCCTAAAAGGAAGGGAAAGAGGAAGAGGACCTCTCCTTAGAGGATTCAAATAGAACAGGTTACATAACATGTGTCTTCTTGATAGTATGAACATAGCTCACAAGAATCCCAAGGTATTGGAGCCTCTCAAATCTAGGATGAACCTAAGTTTCCTCCTATTGTACCAAGCCAACTAGAAGAGGGAGAGATTCTAGAAGCCTCCATTCCCCCTGTACAAGGAGATCCCCCTTCTCCTTCTATTTCCAAGAAATAGAAGAGGATCAATATTAAGATAAAGAAAAGACAAAGGATCAGTAAAATATTAGTACCTAATCCATCTATTCCTAAAACTATTATGGAGGAAGAAGGAGATGAGGAAGAAACAAAATTAGAGGAGGAGGAGGAACATGTAGCCCTACAAAGAAAAAATTGATTAGCAAAAGCCGTAGAGATGGAGAGAAGAAAGAGTGCCACGAGTACCTTGCCACCCACCCAAATAGAACCATTAGAGCTCTCTTCTTTAGAGGATGAACTACAACATAGGGTGAGGGAGCAAAGGGAGCAAGGTGAAGATGTTCTCTCCATCCCAAATTTTGATTTCATCCCTATGGGTATAGATTTAGTTGGAGCTAAGAGCATGGATACCCCTACAGGTGAAATTCAATAGAAAGACTGGATGCAGATGCCACCAGAGACACAGGGTCCTAATCTCAATCCTCTATCTCCACTGCCAATTACAGTGGTAGAAAAGGGTTTAGTAACTCCCCCTCCTCCAAGTTTAGAAGAAGAATAAGTTAGAAAGGAACCATCACCACAAGAGCAACTAGAGCCAAGGGCTACTAATGAAGCATCAAAAGAGGGACATGTGGTAGAATGTGCACAACAACCTTCCCAATATGCTAAGGAGCAAGCTATAGGATCTATGGAGACTAAGGCTATAGAAGGAGAGTCTTCACAATAGGAAACTGCTTCAAGAAAGAGCGATAAAGGGAAGGTGGTGGTTGAACACACCCCTTTGTCATCAAGAGCTAGATCCACAGGAAAACATATCCCGAGATGGTTTTGAAAGGAGATAATGAGGAGTGCTAAGCCTCATTTCTATGCTTCAAAGGATGATATTTGTGATATTTTAGAGATCTTGAACAAACTTGAGTCTCTATTACATGATGCAACACCATTTGCATTTATCACTACCATACCAAACCAGAATTTATTTGCACAAGTGGCCCTCCCTCCTCAAGGTACAGATGTAGGAGCCATTAGCCTTGAGGATTATGAAGTGAAAGATGTTATGATGGGAAAACCTACATGAGATTCAACTCAACAAATGATGACTATGGGAGTCTAAGAGGTTCTCAAGTACATGGAGCATGATGAGATTGAACTATGAACTCTTTAAAGGAAAGTTGAGATCCTAAAGGGATATCTAGCCAAAGTTGTTGGTCCTCTTGATCCTGAATGCCCTGAGGAGACTTAAATACCATTCTTAGAGAAGGTGAAGGTGTACGACTCAATCCATTTTTGAAAGCTTGTCAAGAATGGTGAGACAACCTTGAGGATACAGGTGTCACAATAATCACAAGAAGTTTGAAGTTTCTACATGCTATGCAAGAGAACATTGATAAGATCATGGCAATTTTGAGGCAGGACTTTAGCATCATGGATGAGGTATAGGCATGGAGCAAGGATTTGCAAAATCTACAAGCCATAAAGGGCCAAAGGTATCACATTTTGATCGATGTATATACAAAAGAAGAGTTAGACATGGTAGATGATTGGATAGAGAAGATAGTAGATGGAAATAAAGTGATGGAAACATTGCATGATGAGATACATAGGCTTAAGGACCAAGCTCGAGAGAAAATTTTGGAAGCAGAAAAGTTGTATAGTGATGCATGCTTGGACATTTTTGAAGATGAAGAATGAGAGAAGCTATTACTAGTTGAGGTAGTAGTGGAGAATTTCAAGAAGACATTAGAGGAAGCATCCAGTGATGAAGATATCAGGCAAGCCTTCAGGACGGAAGAAGCACTGTTAGAATTGGACACCAAACTTAGAGACTTTGCAGAGACTTGAATTGAGGTGGACAGCTATAGACAGATGGTCAAGAACAAGTATGAGGTTATAGATCTTCCAGATGTAACCAAAATTATTGAGATGATAGAGAAATTCAAGGGCAAACATCCAAACATAGCTTTGGGATGAAGAAGAACAAAACGTAGATGCCAGAATTTCAATTTTGACACTTAGTAAAATTTTGAGATTTTGACCTTGTTGAGGTCCACAGCTCCATAGGTCCACAACTCCACATTTTCATGCAGCTCAGCAAGTCCACAACTCCACAATTTAGAGGTGCACCGATAGTTGACTGCCAATTCCAAAAATAGCACTTTTCATGCATTAGGAGCATGCTTTGATGGCAAGTTAACTCCAACACATGCCTAGTGAAGGGTTGGCTTCTATTTTTGGTGTCTCCATGCACTTCCACTTTGACTGATGGCTTCCTCCTAGTTACTCTCTCATTTCTTCTTTTTTTTTTGACATGTAAAGGGCTCATGCATCCAAATAATGAGTAAAATATGGATGGAGTCCCGCTAATCACTAGATTAGTTGATAGTTTGTAAATATTTAGTTTATTTTTATTGTTAAAAGCATTTTATTGTATGAAATGTATCTCTCACTCTCAAAACAAATTGAGGAGACAATTTCTTATAAATAACTCATTGTTTCATGCATTGAGAGCATGTTTTGATGGCAAGTTAACTCCGACACATGCCTAGTGAAGGGCTAGCTTCTATTTTTGGTGTCTCCATGCACTTCCACTTCAACTGATGGCTTCCTCCTACTTACTCTCTTGTTTTTTTTTTTTTTTTTTGACATGTAAAGGGCTCATGCATCCAAATAATGAGTAAAATATGGATGGAGTCCCTCTAAGCACCAAATTAGTTGATAGTTTGTAAATATTTAGTTTATTTTTATTGTTAAAAGCATTTTATTGCATAAAATGTATCTCTCACTCTCAACACAAATTGAGGAGACAATTTCTTATAAATAACCCATTGTAAAATGTAACAATGGCCGCCATTATTATGTAATAAAATTATGCTTTTGGTGCTAGCATTTGGAGTGTAGTTAATTCTTTCCTAAATGTGTCATATCTTTGTGGATTTTATTCATGAGATTGTGATTGAGCCAAAGGTTTATTGCATTGTTTCTGGTTGTGTGATCCTTTAGTTCTAGTGTTCGCTATAGGTATACAAATTTTATTGATGTATCTAGCTTGAGGAGAGATCACAAATTGTGCGTACATAACTCTGTCTCGCATGAGTGCACTTTTTGTGGCCTTGCAATTTGATGAAGAGCTAAACATCATTTGGTTATTGAAATTCCCCATCGAAAATTGCATCAGTAGATTCTAGGAAGCGCTACTCCTAGTTTCATTGGTTTCCTACCAATTTCTTTGAAGGTTTAACTCATAGCATGTTGTGCTCTATAAATTACGTCCATTTAAGATTTCAATTTCATGTTATTTCAATTTTCACATTATTTTCTTTTAGTTTTGTTATTTGCTTCACTAATCCCTTGTTAGAATAGGACCTCATATTAGTTGCATTGTTAGAGTTGCATTCATTAAAAAATAGAAAATAGAAAATATTGTTCTTTTGGTGTGATATTTTGAGATAGGGAACAAATTTACTTCAATTTTGAGATAAAAGAGTCTTTTAGAACCAGAAAAGGCCTCCTTGTGAACATTCACATTTATCTTCTACTAAGTGGATTTTGGTATGTCTCAAGACAAACATTGAACCTTGGAGCAGATCCTTAAAAAGATTTTCTTTTCAAGAGAGGAATTACGTAATGGATTCCTACCATTGACCTCATGCAAAAAGAATGCCCAATAGGAGTGGCACTAGAAGGAGGGCCACAAACTGAACATACTCTGAAAATGAAGAAAATTTGACAAAGTTTTGGAATTTTTTACACCCTTGCAATAATCTGCACTTTGTACAAGTTCATAAAATACTTTTGAACTTTTCATAAATTTAGGTGTGTAGGTCTATAGGTATGAAGGTCTGCAGATCTACAAAACTCTATGGTGCACAAAATTCAAAATAGTGACAAGGTGTACTTCTATAGAGGTTCACTTTTCTCCAAAATTTGATGCAATCTAGAGGATATTGATCCTAAATCCTCATTTCAATGAGCATTAAGGTCTATGCCAAGTGCACACGAGTTTCTCAAGCTTACCCACTTCTGTAAACCACATAGTGACAAGGGAACATCCTGAGTTCAACCACTCCCATTTGAAATTTCATCTTCTTCAACTCCACCTCCACTCCAACCACCTAGTGAACCACCACATGTTTTGGTAGCTACTCCACAACAACCACCCTTAGGCCTATAAAATCCTCCAATGGCCTTTTTTGCAAACACAGTTGACTCATCCATCAACTTGAGAGGTGCACTCCATGACCTCCTTAAGAATCCCAAATTTTTTTCTCCCAAGGTTCATTTATGGAGAAACACGAACTACTAAACATCATGTCAAAGTATTCAAGGAAATTGGCAACCACAGACAAATTGCTAATGAAGATGTGGTTCTTCATTTATTTCCTTACTCTTTGGGAGAAGTTTCTTACAACTAGTATGTTAATTTGCCACTAGGATGCATTAGAGGTTAGGAAACTTTTGAGAAATTATTTTTGGAACAATTCAAGACTTTTTTCAACTTAGCTGTGATACATCAACAATTCATATCAATCAAAAGGGATCCAACTGAGACAGTTTCATGTTTCAATCATCACTAGAATCACCATATATGATACTAGTGGAAGCATCCATTCAGATTTATTTGAATGCCATGGACCCTCTCACTACCATCTTTCTCACAAGGCTTCCTATGATAGATATTGATACATTGGAAAAGGTTTTCACAAAGGCAATTACGTTCACAAAGCAAGCTAATCCTAACAGAGGAGGGATGATGCTTCCAACACAAGTAGTACCTACAATGCCAACATACCCTGTGGGAGCACCCACCATGCCTAGCTAGTTCATACTGATGAACCTAGTTCCATTATAGTAGGCACCCGCTCCATAGAACCCTACACTGACATATCTAGGGTATGACCCACCAAAGACTATTTTCTTTGAAAAGAAGGCAAAAGTTCTTGGAGAGCCAGATAATAGGTTCATCTTAGAACTTGACCAAATGAAGAGGATGATGTCACAAATGAACAATGAACTAACATGACTTAGGTTGTCACAAGGATAAAACAAAAATTTTCAAAGGAACAATGTTCCTCCCTAAAACAATAATTTTGGTCAGAATTACAATAAGAACTTAAGTGGAAAAAATAACAACAATAATGTAGGAAATAATAGCGAAGGAAACAATTTCAATCCTCCTGATCATAATAATGGCTTCCAAAGGTAGAACTAACAATGGAACACTCGTCTAAATAATGGAAGCATTCCTACCAATAAAAACAACAACAACATCTAGTATGCTAATATCAATTAGTATGATGATAGCCAAAATACGCCTAACAATGATGGTTCATACTACAATGGTAATCAGGAGGTGAATCAAAACTCACAAGTAAATGACAATCCTCCTCCTATTCAATTCAATGCTATGCTATTGGAATCTTATAATTCTACATAGAATAAACAAGTGGAACAACAAGCAAATGAGGAATTCTCATTCCTGTTTAGGCAAGAACCCGACCTTCAACATGATGAGATGTTTTCCTTTAGAAATGACAATCAAAATACATACAATCTCTGAAATAGAAAAGATCCTTTGACAGATGGGATTCCTGTAGGTTTGCAAGTGACTCCACTTGATCCAAGAGAAAATAACAATCTACCTCTAATGAGACCAGTCCAGGGAGGACAAGAGTATCAGAATCAAGTGAACATACCAACAATACTAAAGAATCCTGCCTGGTCTACTAAAAAGTACAATGTAGTAGAAGATCTAAAGAAAACTAAAGCCAATATGTCCATGTTCAACATGTTAAAAAATTATCCACAACAAAGAGAAGCGCTCATGAATACATTGGATAACACAAGGTTTCCTACAATACGAATGCTATCCCTCAAAAGATAGTGCCGCAACAATTAAATGCTACAGAAGCAATGCCCACTATGTTCAAAGACAAAGTTGAGGTACCCCCATTTTTGTTGAGCATAAGTATATATGGGAAGAATCTTTACAATTGCCTCATTGTGTTCGGGAGCTTCATTAACATAATACCATTATCAATAGCCCAAAGGCTAGGAGTTAGTCCTCAACCCTCTAATCGAGTGGTGATACAATTGGATAAAATAGAGGTAAAAGTCATTGGTGTATTGAAAGATGTGAGGATACAGTTAACAGTTGATCCTCAGATCCAGAATGTTATTGACATACATGTGTTAGATATCCCAGAGATGTATGGATTACTTCTAAGCAAAGAATGGATGAAATTTCTGAGAGGATGGTTCTCTATAGACTTCACTCAATTGTGGTTGCCATGGAAAGGATTGAACAATCAAATCAAGATAGATGTTGAGCCAAAATTGAAAACAATGATCACAAATTACAATGCCCCAAATGAGAAAGCATTCTTACAATTAGATTTGGGTTCATACAAAGTGATGGTATTGGATATGGTTCCAAACAATACACCTCAAGATCAAAATGAAGAACCTAAGGTGCTAGTGCCCAAAAGTGAAATCGTAACATAGTTCATAGATAGTATGGTGACTAATTTACACTGTTTAGGAGAAGAAGCTTATCCCAACATTATCCTCCTTCTGGGATTTTGTCGATTACACAAAGTTAGTCACTCTAAATTTGAATGTTCATCTTGTCAAGAAGCAGTTGTGAAGGTATTGACCCAGATGATGGAAAATAAGGATACAATGACCTCAATAGATGAACTCAAAGAAAGTCAAAATTCTATGAACTCATCCCACCTTGTTGAAAATATTGAAGAAGAAAGTGAAGATCTAAATGTATTGTACAGTGATACCTCATCATATGGTGGAGCTTTTTCTTCTCCTCCTCCAGGGATGATCAAGGTCCAAAGAAGAAGATGATATGTGAAAGGTAAATGATGGACTTCAACAGTCATTCATCCTAAACCTAAAGTTGAGGAAATCAAAGAGCTAATAGGGGAAATTCAAGATAAACAAGAAAAGCACACACTTCCTCTATCTATAGGTTATGAAGGGGACTCATCAAGTCTTGTGCAAGGAAAGTTATAATGGGTTCCTAAGAAACAATCATTCAAGGCTCAAGTGAAAGAGAAGTTAAGGACGAATAAGCATAAAGTTAGAAAACCCAAGGAAAATGCAATTTGGACCCTCCACTTCGATGGTTCTAGGTGCAAGATGGGAGCCAATGTAGGTATCAAATTAATCAAATCAAAACGTAGATCTTTCTATGCCACACATTGATTGCAATTTAGATGTACTAACAATGGTGTAGAATATGAGGCATTAATCTAAGGACTCCTCTTTGCACTCAACAAGGAGTCACAACTCTTAAAATCAAAGGGGATTCCCAATTGGTCATACGACAAGTAAAATCCATATATTCTTGCAATGAAAAAATATTACTTGCTTATAGGAAAAGGGCATGGGACATATTGGATGACTTTGAGGCCTTAAACATCAAGTCCATTCTAAGAAGAAAGAACATGGTAGCAAATGCTCTTGCCATCTCAGCTAGTGCATTGTAACCAGTTGAAAGAACCAAGTTGAAAAGATTTTCAGTAGAATTGGTCACTGTTCCATCCATCCCTAATAATATCACAAACTTTCAGGTCTTTCAAGATGATCAACATATACTTGAATTTATCATTGTAGTCATCATTTTGAGGGACAAGAAAGTGATGATACACCAGATGACAGACCTGAAGATGATGGACTTGAAGATGAAGATGGGATTCTAAATTTAAAAACTAACACTATTTCAAAAGGGATGGTTGAACTTGAACACATCTTTGATCGTGATGAATCAACACTCAATAGAAGGGAAACTCAAGAAAAGGGAATCGAAGAATGTGACTCATACAATTTGGGTACTGACAAAGAACCAAAAATGGTACAGATAGGAAAAGTGTGTAACTCACAAGAAAGGGATGACATGCTCAAATTACTCACTCAGTATAAGGATGTCATTTCCTAGAGCTATGAAGAGTTGAAGACTTATGATCCTAACATTATCACACATGACATCTTGCTGAAACCTGATGCCAAGCCATTCTGATAAAGACAAAGACCGGTAAATCCTCTCATTGAACCATTGATCATGAAAGAAGTAAAAAAGTTATTGGATGCTAAGATCATATTTCCTATCTGCCATTCCACATGGGTGGCCAATTTGGTTCCTGTATGGAAGAAGAGAGGAGAGATCCATCTTTGTGTTGACTTTCGTAACTTGAATCTAGCATCTTAGAAGGATGACTATCCTCTACCCTCACTAGATGAGGTATTTCAAATTGTTAATGGTTAAAGAATGATGTCATTCTTGGATGGTTACTTGGGATATAATTAGGTGATGCTTGATGAAGAAGATAGGCTAAAGATGACTTTCACAACGAAGTGGGGAACTTTTGCTTACAGAAGGATTCCCTTTGGACTAATTAATGCAAGAGCCACATTTAAATGTGCAATGGATGAAGATTTCAAAGGATTGATTAAGAGATGTATAGTTATCTGTATGGATGACTTGAATATCTTTTCAAAAGATTGAAGTACCCATATTGCCGATCTAAGGTAGGTATTCAATAGATGTCATAAATATGGCATATCCCTTAATCCCAAGAAATATTCATTTGGCATTACTAAAAGAAAGCTCCTGGGACATGTTATTTCTAAGGCTAGAATCTCCATTGATCTAGATAGAGTTGAGTCTATTTTGAAGTTAGCACCTCTACATAGTTGGAAGGAATTGAAGTCTTTCTTTGGAAAGATAAACTTTGAACAAAAATTCATAAGTGGATTTGCAGAGATAGTCTGTCCCCTCAATGATTTACTCAAAAAGGGGGCTAAGATAGAATAGGTACTAGAAATAAAGAAATCTTTCGAAGATATTAAGGTTGCCATTTCCACGGCCCCAGTTTTGGTGAGTCTAGATTATGAGTTTCCATTTAAGATCTATTTTTTTTTTTTCAAACACTCTTGTGTAGGGATCCTGACACAAAAGAGAGAGAAGGAAAATGAGAGACCAATTGCTTTTATGAGTTGTCCTTTGAAGAATGCAAAGTTAAAATATTCAAACCTTGATAAATAGTCCTTTGCACTGATCAAGGAAGTAAAGAAGTTTTTTCACTACATACTTAGAAGTAAGGTGTATGCAATTGTACCTAATCCAATAGTAAAGACGCTTTTGATGCAAAATGAACTTTGTGAAAGGAGAGGAAAGTGGATGGCCATACTTCAAGAATTTGATCTCGAAATTCAATCTATGAGATTAGTCAAAGGTCAAGGGTTGTAAAAAATGATAGCTAATAACCAAGATGGAAATGAAAAGGAATTCAAATTTGACAATGAGACAGATGAAGATGATCAAAAGAAGATGGTTGTGTCACAAGTTGATATTAACCAAGGAGTGCTAATAGATGTGTGGTACCAAGACATTGTTTATTATCTCTTACAAGACCAATACCCCAAATGGATGAATAATTCACAATGTAGGGGACTTAAGATGAAATGCGAGTCTTACATGTTAGTTGATAACAAGTTGTATAAAAGGAACTACGAAGGGATCTATCTAAAATGCTTAGGATGTGAAGAAGCTAAGGATGTCTTAGAACATTTCCATGAAAAGTATGGTATAGGACATGGTTCAACAAAAGCAACAACTCACATGATTTTAATATCAGGTTATTTTTAGCCCTCGATATTCAAGGATACTTTTGAGCATGTGCATTCTTTCCATATATGTCAAACTAGTGCTAACAAAGAAAGGCACCCAACAATGTCCCTACAATTGGTGTACGAGGTGTGCCCCTTCACAAAGTGGGGACTGGATTTCATAGGTCCAGTCAATCCACCCTCATCAACTAGACATGCATTCATCCTTACAGCTATGGATTATTGTACATAATGGACAGAGGTAGAGACATTCAAAAATTGCATTGCTAAGGTGGAGATTGACTTTCTAGAAGAGCACATTGTTACCAGATTCGGAATGCCTTTTGCCCTTGTGTGCAATAATGGGTCCACATTTGCATCCACATTCCTAACTCAATGGGCCTTTGAAAAAAAAGTCATTATCAAGTTCTCTTCAAATTACTACCCACAAGGAAATGGGGTAGCGGAATCTACAAACAAGAACTTGATCACAATAATAAAACAATTGTTGAAGGAGAATCCTAGGGAGTGGCATACACAACTGAAATATGTCTTATGGACAGATTGAGTAAGAGTCAAAAATGCCTTGGGGACTTCTCCATATTTGCTTGTATACGAGCAAGAACTAGTGTTCCCGCTTAATCTCATAATTCCTATCTTGAAATTCATGAGTGGGTATGCTGAAGATACTAACAAAGTACAAATTAGATTGATGAATCTTTTAGAGATAGATGAAAAATGAACAGTTGCATTGGAGCACATGGCTAAACATCAAGCCATTATGAAAAGATGGTTTGACAAGAAGGCCATGATCAAATCATTCAGGATTTTTGACCTTGTTCTACTCTAGGACAAGGCAAAAGAAAAGTCAGGTGGTCATACCAAGTTTCAACGCTTGTGGATGGGTCCTTATCAAATTGTGGAAATTCTTGGAGAAAACACTTTTAGGCTTAGTTCCTTACAGGGGAAATTTCTTCCCTTGCCTGTAAATGGGTAGTTTCTGAAGCATTATTTTGAAGCCTAAAAGAAAAAAATAAAATAAAATTAGTTAGATTTTATTTATGCATTTAGCTTAGATTTTCATTCTTGCATGTGTGTTTATTTTTGCAAGTGTGTTTGCTTTCATGTTGTGTGTTTTCTTTTAGTCATGTGTTTCTTTTCAAAAGTTGCATCGGTCTTGGGGGATAAGGTGTACTTGAGATTTTCTCTTAAGATTTCACTAACCACTTCTTGGTTCTGATTGTAGGAAGAGGTATTTATTTGTCAAAACATTTAGATTACTATGTCTCTTATACCAACCAAGCATCAGAATTTCTTGTGGAAATATGGGACTCTCAATTTAGAAATTAGAGGCCTAAACCACCAAGTTCTCAAAACTTTGCAAATTTAAAGATTTGATTGTTTTAGGTGTTGTTGATTTGAAGTCAAAGATGGCAAGAGATGATCCAAATTTTAACTAGTTCAAATAGGAAGGGTCTCCTCAAGAGGTTACTAATATCATTGATTTGGCATGAGAGTTTTCCTAAAAGTTCTAATAGAGGAATGCAAGGGATGTTCATGAGAGATCAAATCCAAGAAATGACACCGATGTTTTGACTACACAATCTAAGCATAGTCAGGATACAGAAAAAGAAAGAAAGAAAAGAAAAGAAAAGAAAGTAGAATGCGGTGTTAAGTCTGAAGGATTCCAAAGATCTAAAATGGCAAAAGATACGGTCTCAAAATGAAGCATCTTGTATTCAGAGTATTGTTCCATCAAAAATAAAATTTTGAACAACATGGAGTGTGATTATTCAAAAGCCAAAAATTCAAAAGAATGTGGCATCTCACTAAGAGCCCTTGAACTAGTTCTCTCATCTGGTCAAGTAATTGATTGATAAAAAGCCTTCGTAGAGATCTTGAATGAATGAGCTGGGATGAGTGGAAGATTGTTTCAAGTTGTTAGAAGAATTTGATTGACTACATCCTAGCATGTTAAAAGTAAATGAATACCCAACACACACACTAAGTTGGAAGGTTTCGAGTTCTAGAATTTTGATTGAAGAGTCATCTGAAAGATGCTCGAGATGTTCAAAGTCTAGTTGGTGTTTGACACACGTTGGAGGAATGTTTGCTGATGAAGAAATGCCTTGGTCATTTCTTCCTTTTTTTGGGGCTATTTGTTGTGGTGTCCACAACACATGCCCCATTCCTCACTAAGAATGGGGACCCCTACCTTTTTTGACTCCCAGACTCACAGTTTGAGAGTTGAAAGAAGAAAATTTTCTTAAACATTTGAGTTGTAGAGTCAAAAAGTTTAAAAAAACAAAAAAAATAAAATAAAAAAAATCACAAAAACATTAGAAAACTCAAAAATTTTGAAAGGCAAGTTTCAATTTTTTCCCTCCCCTCACCCATGCACGTGCGCATACCAAGGTGCAGCACATTTTATTTTTTGCACACAAGGGGAGGAGGCTATAAAGCCCTCCGTCCCACCTTTTTCATTTCCATTTTTGTTTCGAAGTGTTTGGAGGAGGGAGAGGTGAGCTCCCCCCTCTCTTTCTTTTAGTGTGCGCTGACATGGGCATGCACACACACTACAACGCCTTCATGGGCATGCTTGCACTGCACTTGTGTAGCACCCTTTTGGGCATGCGCACTGTACTCCCGTGGCATATCCATGACGCTTGGTGTGACACCTGCACAAAACCCTTCATGGCTCCTACACGATGTGCTGGTGCTCATGCCTGCATGGTGCCCTTTGTGGCATGCATAGTGTGCCCATGCTTGCACTTGCATGGCACCTCCATGACACCTGTGCGGCATGCTCGTGCCTGCACAACGTCGTCTGTGGCACGCCTGCACTGGTGCTCATGCCTATGCGGTGCCCTCCATTTAGTTATATTTTATATTTCATTTTATTTTTTGCATAAAGTTTTTAAAAAGTAAAAAAAATAAAAAATAAAAATAAATAAATTATAAAAAAATAAAATAAATAAAAAGAGGAATAATTTTTTTCTAAGTTAGAAACAAATAAGTCCCCAAGAGGGACCTTTTTTTTTGTTTTATCATGTGATTGATGACATTTTCTTGTCTTGTAATCTGTAGGCAACATAATTAGAAGGTGTCTGCATCCGGAGTAGTAGTGAAACCAGTTGTTTTCAAGTTCCAAGGTACAGATCATAGCTCTCAGAGCATATTTCATCCAGTTCAGGACATTCACATATATTCGAGTAGGTGGTGCATCTATCAATCCTAAGAAGCTCCCAAGATATCCAAGTGACAAGCTAGTCCTATTGGAGATCTCTTGGCAAATCTAGTCAGCTTGTGAGATGATCAAAAGACAAAAGAGACCCTGCTAGGAATGGCCATTGGTCATTGGGCCGTATCAGGGGAAGCAAAAATAGGACATTTTGACCTTCGAGTGGGAATGGGAGAACTATCCTCTTGAAGAATACAACTCCCCTTGGCCATAGTTTGACAATGTGGGTAAAGTAGAAAGCTTGGTAGGAAAGGACTTCCATCATGAAGATGCTATTGAAGATCATTGGATAAATGTGACAAACGACTATAATGTCCGCATCAGGGACTATTGTAGGATGACTTTGTATCTAGGAGAAAAGGCTCTCCATTTGACTATCCTGAATGAGATAAGGCTACAAGACTCTAAAGAATAACTAGATCCCCTGTTCAATACATATAAAGTTGGTGAAAGAACCATTTTGAATGTAGAGGTTGATAGAGAGGAAGGAGATGACATCAATCATCGAGTGAGACATGTCATTAGAATGACAAAGGAATGGATCAAGAAACCTTTTCCATGTGATCCAATTCCTGATACTATAATCTTCATGCACATGCTCACCCAGAAAGGGGTAAGGAAGGAAAGTCACAGTGCCTATCTTTGCACTCCAGTTTCCTATTAGGCTAGAGATAGTCTACCAGCTTGACCACCTAGTGGGATATTATAACCCTCCTCAAAGGAAGAGAAAGAGGACCTCTCCTCAAAGGATTCAGATAGAATAAGTTATGAAACATGTGTCTTCTCGACAGCATGAATAGAGCTCACAAGAATCCCCAGGTATTGGAGCCTCTCATATCCAAAATGAACCTCAGTTGCCTCCTATTGTGCCAAGCCAACTAAAAGAGGGAGAGATTCTAGAAGCCTCCATTCCTCCTATATAAGAAGAGCCCCCTTGTCCTTCCATTTCTAAGAAATAGAAGAGGATCAAGATTAAGATTAAGAAAAGACAAAGGATCAGCAGAAGATTAGTACCTAATTCATCTATTCCTAAAACTATTCTAGAGGAAGAAGATTATGAGGAAGAAACATAATCAAAGGAGGAGGAGGAAAAAGTACCCCTACAAAGAAGAACTTGATTAGCAAAAGTCGCAGAGAGGGAGAGAAGAAAGAGTGTCACGAGTGCCGTACCACCCACCCAAGTAGAATTGTTAGAGCTCTCTTCTTCAGAGGATGAAGTGTAGTAATGGGTGAGGGAGCAAAGGGAGTAAGGTAAAGATGTTCTCTCCACCCTAGATTTTGATTTCATACCTGTGGGTACAGAGTTAGTTGGAGGTAAGATCATGGAAACCCCTATAGGTGAACTCCAATAGAAAGACTAGACACAGATGCCACCAAAGACATAGGGTCCTAATCTCACTCCTCCATCTCCACCACCAATTACAGTGGTAGATAAGGGTTCAGTAATGTTGGTGTTTTAAAACTACTGAACAAAAAAAATGCTCAATACAAAAATGATAATACTCAAATAACCTAAGGATTAGCCAATTCCTATAATCAATTACACAAGCAAATCATCTGGACCCAACATCAACAAAATCAAGGATGGTTTCCTACTCTTTAGGCTCTGCTAAATCAAGGCGGGTATACCTAGGGATGACTCTATTGAAAACTATGGTATGAAATTATTTTAGTTTCATTCTAATTCTCATCTTCTACCCTTAGGTGCATGCATAGTTTGTTAGTTTTCTTTAAAGCTCTCAAATCTATATACATCCCAGATAAGCAGATCTGGTCATAATTCTCCTTGAGTTCACAAGCGTTCTTGGAAATAGCGGCTACCTAAAACTAGAAAAACTGAATGTAAATGAGTGGTGACCAACATTATAACTATGAACCAAATAGAATAAGAATAATTTTGAATTTATAATTGATTTTTCATGTAGAAGCAGAATTTGATCTCAATTATTCCTAATTTGGATACTAGTGCCTTATCCATGGGGAAAGGAGTCAACTATTGGTAGGGGATCTTGTTTTAGATAACTTGTAATAAAACTATCAACTATAATCACCAACTTCTATTCTTATGAAATATCCCTCTCATAAACTCATGAATTCTATAGCTTTACTGAAGCACTTACATAATCCCTTGAATTATGAGCAACTATAAACCAATATACAACCCATCCATACTACATTCAACCAATTGAACCTTATTCAATTGATTTCAAAATTTACAAATTCATGAAATGGGAGATAGAAAATGGTGACATAGATATAATATGAATACCCTTTTTGCATTATCCTTTTATATGACCAATACAATAACCAACAATAACTCACTGAGAAACCTAGAATATCTTATTGATTCTATCATTCCTCAATACTATTAGAAGATACATAATTGAAAATAAACCGGACTGACTGTATTATCTTGAAAGACTAAATATTATACATGTCTTGGATCATCACATTGCCTAGAAAACTCATTTATATAGGGATGAGTTGCAACAAGATAAGGGCAAATGTGATTTACAAGTGTCCTTTACACAAGAGACTTAAAAACTCCTATTAGAAAATACAAAACTACAAACAACAAAAAGATATGTAGATCAAATATTCCTTTACAAGTCCCTTTCTATTACATTTTGGTATTTTGATTTGGCTGCAACTCTAATTCCATCATGTATGCAACAACTAAGCCCACCAATGATGAAATCTATTCTAAAGATTGCAAACTAACCTCAACCCATGGGTTTCATTATCATTATACTATACTGTGAGAGTCACTCTTACCTGTCACTATTCCTTGGTTATACCAGTATCTTAGGGTAATGGGATTATCACTTAATATGAAGCATCAAATCTTTAGAGGCAATATGGCTGCCAAATATAAAAAAATGAGCATTTCCTACTTCCTCAGCCCTATCTACATTCAAAACTATTCCTCTACCAAGATATGTCCCTTTTTTCAAAAGAAAGATGTGCGTTAACAAAAGGTAAGAGTAATTATATGCATGAAACCCATGAGTATAAAATCTTCTTCACCCTCTTCAAATACTCTGCAAAGGGCTCTATACATCTCTATTACCTTGGTACTAAAGTATATTTTCTTGAAAAATTCTTTAAAGAATGATGTTATTGCTGATAGGATTCTAATTTTACCAAGTTCACCCTTTGCTCTTTTCACTACCTTAGTGGCTCGATCATAGCTCTTTATCACAATCTCAAAGAGATCGTAATCCACAAAAACACCCAGGATTGCTAGCCTTCCTCAGTTAAAATTCCATATATTGGTAAGTGGAGTAAACAACTTCCTCTTTGAAAACCATCTTTTGAGAAAATTTAAATCACTTTGCGAGGTATCAACATCCCTAACCCAATTGCTTTCATTATGAAATCCTTGTGCTATCCACAACCTAAGATTTGATGAGTCCATTGGAGGCATTCTTTGACTATACTTGTAGGACTGGAGCACAACAGAAATTATAACATAGTTACTTGACTAAAGTTTTTTCTTGTTTCTTTCTGCAATTTTGCAACCTTTTCACAAACCAATTACTTCACACATTTTCCAAATACAATCTTCTCATTAATTTCTTCTGCTTAGAAAAGGCTTGAAATATTTATTCGCATAAGGTGGGACTAAGAAAATCTTCTGTGCTATACTCTATATTTTTTTACACATGTGAAGCTTTCGTATCTAATTAATACATAGAGTGGCACCACCTTTTGCATTTAAATCTGTGCCATCGATCTTTAAAATCCTACGATCATGGGATGTGGAAAAGGACAACTAGCGTTCCACTTTGACAAGTTGGCTAGTCAATCCAATGAAAAATGACCATGTATACAACTCCTTCCTTGATATGACACTTTTTCTTGGACCTACTGGCAACTAAGGACATGTGTCAATAGGTCGCTACCTCACTATACATACCCTCCGAGCAACTCTTCATGGTGAGATAATGACGACCGTCAATCTGAGATCAATCCAAAGGTAAAGAAATTACACAAAGTACACCGAAGAGTGGTGGGTCCCATATTTGCCATGTCACATAGAATAAAAACTGCACATCTTTCCATAGCGAGGTAGCGAGGATCGTTGATCTTAGCTTGATTTGACGATCATAATCCCTCATGCATTTTATGAATAGGGTGCGGGCCCAAGATACTGATGACATAATTTTTTTTACATAGCTAGCACAACAAAAACTTATCCTAATTTGAGTTACCTTTCCACATTTTTTTGAGGTCCCACCACATGTTCATTTCATGGTGACTTGCTATGTCATAGATGGCGAGATACTAAAAATTTCCAATAGCAAGGTAGTGAGCTCCAGTGTCTTTAACAAAACTCGATGTTAGAATAATAAAAACAAATCAAGCCAACATCATCTATATTAACTGCTTTTGACAATAAGAGTTATTACTCAGCATGCCACTTGGACAAATTTTTGGTTACCAGGAAGTTTGAAGGACATTGCATCTTGTACTTACAAACTACTCACTACTTTGCTAATGGTGAGATACTTAGTTTTTCTGATAGTGAGGTAGTGAGTCATCAAAAATTTTCCTTATTCCAGTGAAGTCTTCTGGCTACTTTTTATTGGATTACTTTTACTATTCTGATAGTACCATCAAAGTGCATGTGACTGAAATTTTGGCCACAACCAAATCTTCGACCGTTGCACCTTCATTTTACGGTTCCATTTTCTAATTTTTTTGGTACTCACTACCTTGCTATACATATAAAGTGCACATCTTTCCATAGCGAGATAACGAGAATTGTAGATCTTTTCAAAATTGGATAGTGAGGAACATGGGAGGAAAGACTACTTGAGGGCACATAAAAATTAAAATAAAATAGAATATTCGCCAAAAATTTTAAAAAAAAATTTTCGCTCCTAAATTTTTAAAAAGGAATAAGCCATAGGGGTTTGAATAAAATTTTTAAAGGATAACAAATGGATGATTAAACGAGAAACCCTATTCATCATTAATGGATCCAATCTAATTTTTTATATCTGGACAAAGGAAATTTTGTCATGCAAAAAATCATACCAACAAGTAACTCCCCCTCCTCCAAGTTTAGAAGAAGAACAAGTTCAAAAGGAACCATCACCACAAGAGCAACCAGAGTCGAAGGTTGCTGATGAAGCATCAAACGAGGAACATATGGTAGAATATGCACAATAGCCTTCCCAAGATGCTAAGGAGCAAGCTAAAAAATCTATGGAGATTGAGGCTACAGAAGGAGAGTCTTCACAATGGGAAATGACTCCAAGCAAGAGTGATAAAGGGAAGGAGGTAGTTGAACACACCCCTTCATCATCAAGACCTAGATCCATGGGAAAAGATATCCTGAGATGGTTTCAAAAGGAGATAATAAGGAGTGCTAATCCTTAGTTTTGTGCTTCAAAGGATGATATTTGTGATATTGTAGAGATCTTGAACAAACCTGAGTCTCTATTACATGATGCAATGCCACTTGCATTTATCACTACCATACCGAACCAGGATTTATTTGAGCAAGTGGCCCTCCCTTGTAAAGTTACATATGTAGAAGCCATTAGCCTTGAGGATTATTAAGTGAAGGATGTTATGTTGGGAAAGTCTACAGGGCATTCAACCTGAAAGATGATGATTATGGGAGTCAAAGAGGTTCTCAAGTACATGGAGCAGGATGAGATTGAACTACAAACTCTTCGAAGGCAAGTTGAGATCCTAAAGGGATATCTAGCCAAATTTGTTGGTCCTATTGATCTTGAACACCCTGAGGAGACTCTAAATACCATTCTTAGAGAAGGTGAAGGTGTATGACTCAATCCATTTTTTAAAGCTTTTCAGGAATGGTGAGACAGCCTTGAGGATAGAGGTGTCAGTATAATCACAAGAAGTTTGAAGTTTCTGCATGCTATGCAAGAGAACGTTGATAAGATCATGGAAATTTTCAAGGACTTCAGGATCATGGATGAGGTATGGGCACGGAGCAAAGATTTGCAAACTCTACAAGGGCCAAAGGTATCACATTTTGATCGATGTATATACCAAAGAAGAGTTAGACATGATACATGATTGGATAGAGAAGATAGTAGATGGAAATAAAGTGATGGAAACATTGCATGATGAGATACATAGGCTCAAGGACCAAGCTCGAGAGTGAATTTTGGAAGTAGAAAAGTTGTATAGTGATGCATGCTTGGACCTTTTTGAAGATGAAGAAGAAGAAAACCTGTTGCTAGTTGAGGTAGTAGTGGATAATTTCAAGAAGACATTAGAGGAAGCATCTAGTGATGAAGATATCAGGCAAGGCTTTAGGATAGAAGAAGCACTGTTAGAATTGGACACCAAACTTAGAGACTTTGTAGAGACTTGAATTGAGGTGGACAACTATAAAAAAAAGGTCAAGGACAAGTATGAGGCTTTAAATCTTCTAGATTCCACCAAAATTATTGATATGATAGATAATTCAAGGGCAAACATCCAAACATAGCTTTGGGATGAAGAAGAACAAAACCCAGATGCCAGAATTTCAATTTTGAGATTTTTACCTTGTTGAGGTCTACAGCTGTAGGTCCACAATTTCATAGGCCTACAACTCTACAATTTAGAGATGCATTGACAGCTAACTACCAGTTCCAAAAATAACACTTTCCATGCATCGAGAGCATGTTTTGATGGCTAGTTAACTTCAACACATGCCTAGAGAAGGGCTAGCTTCTATTTTTGGTGTCTCCATGCACTTCCACTTCAACTGATGGCTTCCTCCTAGTTACTCTCTTGTTTCTTCTCTATTTTTGACATTTAAAGGGCTCATTCATCCAAATAATGAGTAAAATATGGATGGATTCCCTCTAAGCACCAGATTAGTTGATAGTCTATAAATATTTAGTTTATTTTTATTGTTAAAAGCATTTTATATCATGAAATATATCTTCACTCTAAATACAAATTGAGGAGATGATTTCTTATAAATACCCCATTGTAAAATGAAACAATGGCCATCGCTATTATGCAATAAAATTATGCTTTTGGTGCTAGCATTTGGAGTGTAGTTATTCTTGCTTGAATGTGTCATATCTTTATGGATTTTATTAATGAGATTGTGATTGAGCCAAAGGTTTATTTTATTATTTTTGGTTTGTGATCTTTTAGTTTTGGTGTTCGCTACAGGTTTACAAATTTTGTTGACATATCTAGCTTGAGGAGAGATCACAAATTATGCCTACATAACTCTTTGTCTTGAATGAGCACACTTTCCATGGCCTTGTGATTTGATGAAGAGTAAAACATCATTCGGTTACTAAAATTTTGCATTGACAATTGCATCAGTGGATTCTAGAAAGTGATGCTCCTATTTTCATTGGTTTCTTATTGATTTCTTCGAAGGTTTAACTCGCAACATGTTGTGTTCTATAGCTTATGTCCATTTAGGATTTCAATTTCAGATTATTTCAATTGTCATGTTATTTTCTTTTAGTTTCACTATTTGCTTTGCTAACTCCTTCTTAGAATAGGACCTCATTTTAGTTGCATTGTTGGAGTTGCATTCATTAAAAAATAGAAAATAGAAAATATTGTTCTTTAGGTGTGATATTTTGGGACAAAAAATATATTTACTTCGATTCTAAGATAAAAGAGTCTTTTAGAACTAGCAAAAGGCCTCCTTGTGAAAATTCACATTTATCTTCTATTGAGTAGATTTTGGTACGTCGCAAGACAAACACTGAACCTTGGAGTGGATCCTTAAAAATATTTTCTTTTTAAGAGAAGAATTAATCAATGGATTCCTACCATTGACCTCTTGCAAAATGAATGCCCAACAATAACCAACTGGCATATATGTTTAGAATAATAATCTGCACAACACAACTTAGGGAGTGTGAGATAAATTAGTTGTGTACTATATTTATGAGAACAAATGTCTCATTACTTGAGAACACTTCTTGAAGGGTGAAGGTTAAATCCACCTTCAAGAGGACTCATTTTTCTAAAAGGGAATGGTTATATTCATCTTTAATGAACTAACTATTGGTGTAAATAAGTATTTACTTATTACACTTTACTTAAGTTTTCTTAGGTCAATGCATTATTTTATTATTTATTAGTTTGACACCTAAGAGTTTGCATACTCTTATGAGTTGTTATGTTGACAACATAGGAGTAAGCAACTCTAATTCAACACATGGTGTTTGGGTATGTGCAGGATCATGGTGTGCCAAAAAGTGGCGATCTAAAAAATCTATATTCTAAAATATCTGAAACCATTTCAAAATCTATTCAAACTTTTTTCCCACCCACCATGATACTAAATGAAAAAAATTAATATTTTTATAAGATCTACTAAATCTTTTGATACCAAACCTATATGGTCAACTTTAAAAACATCCTAAAAATATGCTTTTGGTCTATTTTTATGTGATTTTTACTTCTAACATGTAGCTGACAACTTTTTTTCCACCAAAATTTGATGAAATGAAAATTGTTTCGTAAGAATGTTCTTATCTCTCCATAAATGTAAGGTTTGTCAAATTATGAGTTTAGTAAGTAATTATTACTTATTTTCTAATGGAGTTGCATATAAAGTGATGAATGACACACTACTTGGAAAACAACTATAAGTTTCGAATGGTACAACATTTTTTAAATCCAAAAGATGCATCACATTCTATGTTTCTTCTACTATAAGGAAAAAAAATAAAAAAATGAATTTTGTAGAGTTTTGAATTAGTTAAGGTGGTTAGACACGAGAGTATTTTCATTCCAAAAATACTAAACTCAAAAAATATTTATTAATTATTTTTTTAGAATAAAAATACCCAAAAATATGTGTCACATCCAGGCATGAGTCTACTACTTATATCTAGAATATTATTAAAAAATATTATCATTTGATTTTGATTAAGGTGGTCAAAAATACGTCTACTTCTTATTTTTGTTTTGAATTTTTTGTAATATTGCATTAAAATTTAAAATTTTGACCAATTATTTTTTATTTTTTTGAGATAAGTCCTAGTAGTTTAGAAACTAGATTCGATTATATAGAGATTATTTTTTTTCAACTTTTTGATATAAAGTTAATAACAAGTAGAAAATTGCACGTCAAGTTGACATAACCCTAGTTTTTTGATTTTTTATTGCCACTTAAGAGCATAGTTTGGTTGACCATGATCCTGCACATACCCATCTACAACACTAGAGTTTGCATCATTAATTGAGTTGTCATGTTGACAACACAATTATTCACACTCTTATTTTAGCATATGGTGTCTACAACATAATTTTATGTGCTACACCTTTGTAGGCTTATCCTCTCATCATCACACTTACTCCTATGCTTAATGGAGGATAATCCACTTCTAGTGGACATGTGCCTTGTTGTAAGACTCATCAGTTTATTGACTCTTAGGCATTCTAGAAGCATTCCAAAGGCCTTTATATACAGGCACTTTTATTGTGTACGTACATGCCATGACGGAACATTGAATGAAAATAAATCAATTTTGGATATTGTTATTTTGTTCATACCTTGTTGGTCTACTGTAGTGCTTGTGCTTGAGTTCCTTGATCTTTGGTGATTTTTCTCGAAGGAAAATTCTTACATGGTATTAGAGCTATACCAAATTCTTACATGGTATCAGAGCTGAGGGAATTTCTCTTCACATAGCCATTGGAGACCATTTTTTTGTGTCACCTCTTGGAGGACCTTGACCTAGATCTAGAGTATAATAGTTATTGGGAGTGTCTAGAGCCAAAGCGGATCTTGCAATTGTGTCTGAAATGTTGATTCAGTAAAATTTGATTATAAATTTACCTATGTTGGGCCATAGTCAAAATTGAGGGAATATTTTTTTTTTTTTGCAAATCGGCACCCAAAGGCCCAATTTGCAAAATTGGTATGATCATTTCAAATCTTTGAATTTAATTTTTAGATCTACATATTTTATTATTTTAGTATCTACAATTTCTCTACATTATTTTTTGGAACTACATATTTTGTTCGAAATTTTTTCGCCCATCAAGCCAATAGGAGAGATTTTTTGCAGGACAAGATTGAAGTCTACTAGTGCAATCAAATGTTTGCATCATATTTAGAAGGTCAAAAAACCCTCAAATTGACTTTTGTTTCACCAAAATTAGACATCTATGGTGAAAATTAGAGTCATTTGAATTTTGGAGGCATGCCAATGGTGATTTAGGAAGAATAATAACAAAGGTGATTTTCAAATAGTGATATCTCCCTGATACAGACTCTTTTTTTAGAGCAATTTTTTTTTGTTTTGGGATAGAATTTCATGATCTACATATTGGTGCAGGATGTTTGACCTCTCTATTCTTGAATTTTTCTACAAGTCACAAATCTTGATTTTTTCCACTTCAAATGCTTAGTACAGGCTCATCTGGACACATAATTAGGTTCTATTTTTTTGAAAGTGTATATTTTTTGTCTACTTTCTAGATCTACAATCATATCTTCTATGGATAGAAATATTGCTTTCAGAAATAGGTCCTAAATTGGCTATTATAATTTCATTAAGTATAAAGTGCCAAAATCTTTCATTGGGGTGGTTGATTGATTTTTTGCATCTTGGGGGGTTCGCTAATTGATCTCATGGAGTCTTGTCACACATGTTATTTTGGTATTAGACCAAAGTTGACAACATGGAACTATCACAGATGGAGTGCATTGATACTTGATCATCTATGAGAACATCAGGAAGTCCTTCCTTATCTCTATTCAAAGACATCGCCACCAAATCCTAATTGGACATATATTACTAAATTTCTTCACATTATATATAATATTATGAGTAAGGAATGTCTTGCTCCTCTTAGAATGGTAGGTTTTCCTCATGATATTTGGATGGCTCTTTGCAAAGCATATGGAGATCCATGAGTTCCTCCATTTCCAGAGGACAGTTTATCACTAGTCAATCCAATCATGGTCCCTACACCTCTAGATCAGATCACACCTCCTAATGCTCCTATTGCTACCACTGATCTAGTTCTGGCCATAGATGTTTCTAATTCAGTGTAGTAGGAAACACTGTGTCTTCCTACTTCAGCTTCATTGGAAAACTTTCTTCCAGATGTTGTAGGTCTGTTCATGGAGTCTCACATTGAATATGTGGGAGACATCATCAATAATATTTGTCTTCTCTTTGTTGAGGCAAATACTTCATCCATGGCCACAGTGATAGGTCTAACATAGCAAGGTTCACCTTATCTTCCAACTCTAGCATTAGTGGATGACTTCTTGATAGATATTTTAGGTTTGTTCATGGATTCACACATAGTAGATTTGGGAGACATCTTTGATGATCTACATCTTCTCTTTGATGGAGCAGAATCCTCTTTAGTTGTCATGTGGGCTCACTTTGACCCTCTTGTCCATTATCTACATGATCAATCTTCACAAGTTTATATGATTGTGGATCGTTATGTACAATAGTTGTAGAAGGTCTCTTTATCATTTGAGGAGACAACTAGTTCTTTGGGACAAGTTCTACATCCATCCCTGCTAGATCCAACATTGTTCTTTTTAGCAGTATTGGAAGGGGTGCTAGTTAGTATAAACACAAGAATAGTTGAGCATGTTTCAGAGGCATCATTAATCATCGAGATTCTTTCTACACATAGGGGAAGCATCTCACTTTTACCTTTTCCATTATTTCTTCCAAAGGGGAGGAACATTATTCAACACTCATGGACCAATTTCTTCCTTGGAGCAGCTATCACTGATTGACACTTTACATTTGGGGGTAGACTATCTTTTCTCTCTCCTTCTTCTCTCTAATGGGGGGCACTAATTGACACTATACATTTGGGGGGGGGGGAACTATCTTGTCTCTCTCCTTCTTCTCTCTTATGGGGTTTTGTCCTTCTCATACTTCTTTATTGTATATACTTGATGTATGCCATAATGGGGGGTCTTGATTACTCCATCCATCCATGCATCTTGGTTTTTCATCTCTCTTTTTGGGGGAGGGTTTCTCCCATGAGGTTTTCCCTCTATCCTTGCTTTATGGAAATTTCATTGCATTATGTACATGGGTACCTAACATGGCCTCGTAGCTAGGACCCATCATGCATTTGTGAGCTTAAGTGCATTCCCCTAAGTTGCACTTAAGGAGGGGTGTTGGTGTAAATAAGTATTTACTTATTACACTTTACTTAAGTTTACTTAGATCAATGCATTATTTTATTATTTATTAGTTTGACATCTAGGAGTTTGTGCACTCTTATGAGTTGTCATGTTGACAACATAGGAGTAAGCAACTCTAGTTCAGCACATGGTGTCTAGAAAATTGGAGTTTGCATCATTAATTGAGTTGTCATGTAGACAACACAATTATTCACACTCTTATTTTAGCACATGGTGTCTATAACATAATTTTACATGCTACACCTTTGTAGGCTTATCCTCTCATCATCGCACTTACTCCTATGCTTAATGAAGGATAATCCACTTCAAGTGGACATGTGCCTTGTTGTAAGACTTATCAGTGTGTTGACTCTAAGGCATTCTAGAGGCCTTTATATATAGGCACTCCTAGTGTGTATGTACATGACATGATAGAACATTGAATGACAATATATCAATTTATGATATTGTTATTATATTCATACCTTGTTGGTCTACTATAGTGCTTGTGCTTGAGTTCCTTGATCTTTGGTGATTTTTCCCTAAAGAAAATTCTTACATGGTATTAGAGCTATACCAAATTCTTACACTAATTAATGATAAATCAATTGACTTTACAATTTTGTTGAAGTAAATTAGGGCTAATCATAGATTCCACTTGTACCTCTATCAAAGTATTTGAATTATCCTTCAACTCTTCTCTGATATCAAACATATAGGCTCACTTTTATATTATCCATATGTTATTACATTCCATGATAGTATAATAAATAAGTTTCTTTCCTTTGTATAAGCTACAAGAAAAAAATATGTTGACATGTTAGGACTTCCCTAATACAAAAATAATTACATCAACCAATTATTAGGTACATGTGATACCTATTACAAGTGTATAATAATTGAAAAAATACAAAACATGTGCCATGATCCATAATCAATACTCACCAATCCTTAATACATGACACTTCATCCAATTGACTCTCAAAATTAATTATCCAAATGACATACACTAATGACTACCATTTTATAAACTAAATGAGCCAAAAATCCTAAAGAAAAATCTAAACAAAGTCTCATATCATGCCTTATGCTTGCATACCAATATTCCTTCTTTCTACTCACTTATACTCAAACCACAATAACCATCTCTAAATAAATTTCCTTCTATTGACCTACAACCAATTTTCACTAAAATAACTATAACTCGCATATCAATATATAAAGATCTAGGATCATAGACATAAGGTCTATACTTACTAAGAAATGTATATCCATGGTTACATGCTTGGGAATGAAAAACACTACCATACTTCCCTATCCAACAGCATGTAACACCTAGAATCATAGTTTGTCCAACTCATTATTGGAACTTATGAACATATGTTGACCTTAATGTAAAAGCCTAAATTTCAAAATTCCATAAAATAATAATTCTAGTCAATAGTATCCCCAATATCCAATGATCTCCCCATTTGGAATTTTTGACAACATATTTGTCAAAAATCATGAATCTAAAAAGAGCATCCAAATAGAACTTTATAAATATTCTCAACAATGCCTTCCCTTTGACATAACTCTTCCAATTAGAAATTAATTCCTCCAAATGGAGGTTTTACACATGATCTATCCCCTTTTGACATCAATGGAAAAGCATTCCAAATAATACCAACCTCTAAAACAATCTCTTCCAATGTCATCAATCAAATTTAGGACATAGATCTTTCTATAATTCTTCTGATCCAAGAAATATACGTGTTATGAAAAAGAAAATATATCAGGTGCTCTTCTTCACCAAGTATTCTTACCTTCAACTAATCTAAAGAGATTTAAAGCATAGCTTTTACTACAAAAACTAAATGCCTTGAGAAGAAAGACTAAGCATCAAGTACAAACATATAATAATGCTTTGATATCCTCTAGAATAATGCATTCCTACATCATTTAGTTCTCACAAGGTAAGACAATCATCCGAAACATAACTGTGACATACTCAAAGGTATCTTTAGGAAAAGACTTTGTAATTATGTCTATCTCTTCCTTTATTATTACATATTTCAAGTTTAATTATTTTCCTACCACTTTCTCTCTCAAAAAGTGACACTTCACTAATATATGCTTTTTTCTAATGAAGTACTATATTATTTATATATTCTATAGCTATAATATCACAATGAATAACAAATTAGGCACATCAATAATAATCCCAATATTCTTGAATATTGGTTTCATCCATATCAATTAAGTGCAATTAATTGCAATGACAACATATTCTAATTCAACAGTAGACTAAGCTATAGAATCCCACTTCTTGCTTAATCAATAAATAAGTATCCTTTCAAGAAAAAAAGCTCCTCCACTACTACTTTTTCTATCATCCACATCGCTTTCCCAATCAATGTTAGTATAAGAATACAAAATTAAATCATTATATTTATCATACCACAAACCATATTCTAATGTTTCTTTGAAATATCTAAATATTCACTTCACAATTGCCAAATGATTTTCTTTAGGTTCTACTTGAAGTATTGCAATAATTCTAAATACATTAGATATATCTAGGCTTGTATGGGTTAGATATTATAATCCACTAATCATTAATCTATACCTTGTCTTAAATGTATCTAGTGAGCCATCAATAAAATATATCTTGCAACCTATAACCATAGGGTTTCCTATTGGATTACAGTTCTCCATTCAAAAATTCTTCAACAAATCCTTAAGATACTTAGTTTGAGATATGAACATTCCATCTTTACTCAGAGTGATTTACAAACCTAGGAAATATTTCATTTCCCCTATCATTGACATTTAAAATTCACCCTTCATCTCACTAGAAAAATTATTACTCATCTCATTATTTCCACCAAATATAATGTCATCAAAAAATACTTTAACAATAAAGATACCATTAGAGTTAGTCCATAAGTAAAAATTACTACTTGCACTTTCTTTCTTGAAACCAAGATTTAAAAGATACCTTTACTATCTATCATACTAAGCCTTTTGTTATTGCATCAATCCATAAAATTCTTTATTACAATTTTATAACATGTCTTCTTGATCAATTTATGTAAATCCATTAGGTTGATCTATGTAAGATTCCTATAGAAGTTGACCATTCGAGAATGTAGTTTTAACATCCATATGATAAAATTTGAAGTCCTTATGAGCTACATAAGACAAAGAAAATATAAGTGCTTCAAGTCTAGCCATAGGAAAAATTATTTCACCTAAGTCAATACCTTCTTGTTGTGAATATCCTTTAAAAATAAATCTTTCTTTATTTCTTACAAATTCACCTCACTCACTCATCTTCTTCTAAAAAACCATTTAGTTCCTATAACATTATTATTCTTAGGTCAAGGAATTGATTCCCAAGTGTTATTACATGATCTAATTCTTCCTACACTACCTTAATCCAAGATTCATGTTTACAAGATTCATCAATACTCTTAGGCTCTACTTGTGAAATCAAACATAATCAATTTACCATCCTATATATTTTTATCATTCCTTTGTTTTGATCACCAATTACTTGATCTTAATAATGATTTAATGATACATACCTTAGAGTTAGGTCTTTCCCTCGGCTCTTCAACACATAATTTAATCCCATTGCCAATCTCAAAGAACTATTTTAGTTCATTTTCCTAATTCAAATTTCAATTTGTAGTTTTTTTATTCCTTCACTGTCTAAATCATAATCATTTACTCTTTCATGTATTTGAAATATCTCATTAATCTTCTCATTAGAGATCTCAATTATCTTCCTTGATATGAAATTATAGCATCTATATTCCTCCCTCTTAGTAGAGTAATCAAGGAAAATGTAAGGATTAGATAGACATAAATAACAATTACATGCTAATATAACTAATATCATAAAAGAATAAAGCATTCATAAACAAAAAGAAGACACAAAGATTTAATTTAGTTCACCTAATCGTTGGATTTCATCCACCAAACAAGGAGTCCAATTTATTATCTAGTGATTTAACTTGATTACAATATGCAACCCTTACAACTCAATATTGTTGATACTAAATCATTGTCCCTCATAAAATCCCTAACTCTAAGATATTTTATACAAGTGTTATGGAGGTTAAAAAATTAGGGATTTTATTATAATAAAGTTAATTTTGACCTCATTAGATTATGCCCTCAACCCTACCTTGTATTGTGATAGGAAGGGGGCCTCAGGCTCTTGCCTATGACCCCACAAGAGACACTACCCCTTTACCCCATCATGGGGGAGCTACCCCAAAAACCCCATAGAGAAAGTTAGGGGGGAGAACTAAAATGAATGAAGTGAGAAAAAATTAGCCTCTAAGTCTGATTAGGATCCACATAACAACATAATATCTCTTCATCACTTCTAGAATCAATTATTCATATCTCATCATCTCTCTAGATATAGAATTTACTACCAGATATTCTGAAATACATAACTAAAGGTACATGGCCAAAATTTATCTCATATGAAGAAATAATAATGAAATCTTTGATTTTAATTCTATTCAAGATGTAGAATACAATAGTAATTTCTTCCCTCCAATGCATCTATGGTAACTTTCTTGAACACACATCATAATTCTTGTAGTATCAAGAAGAGTTTTAGTCTTTTTCTTTGCTACTCATTTTTCTATGGAATGCTAGGTGAAAATGTATAACAATAAATCACATGTTATTCACAATATTTATTAAACCAAATTGAGGTAAATTCTCCACCTTTATCTTATCTCAAACACTTAATCTTTAAATCATATTCATTCTCATCTTTTTCCTTGTAAATATTATCAAAATTTTTACATTTCTCTTTAAGAAAAGAAACCCACATCATCCTATAATTATCATCAATAAAGAGTATGGAGTATTTCTCACCATATTATGACCTTTTATTAATAGTACCACAAAGACCTATATGAACCAAAGACAAATTCCCTTTTGTATAATGAGATTCACTCTAAAAACTACTCCTTATCTTCTTTGTTGGCACAACCAATTAATAAAGATCATTGAAAGGGAGAGATTGTTGGTGTTAGGCAAACTTATAATGTTGAAGATAAGGAATTTAATGTATGTACAAGAGTTATTTTAGTTTTTATTTTGTCATTTATGTCAAACCTGAATTGGTAAGATATTATGCTAAATCAATAGGGTGCAAAATCTTTTGATTGATGAAGAGGATTTGAATAAAGTAGAATGGAAGAAAATGTTGATAAGTATGTGGATTTCAATGGGAACTTGATGAGTTAGAATTTTACATTATAATGTTGGTTTGATTTTTTTACATGGTTTGATTAAGTTTTGAGATCATGTATAAGAAATTTATGTTAGTTAGTAAAGAAGGAAATAATTCATGAAGTGAAAAGAAAGAGAAATAGTAAGTTGCACCGAGCTAGACAATTTGGTCGATGAATGAAGGCCTAATGGTAACTGAGCACATGTTAAGTAAGTAAAGGATGAGTAGTATTAACCAAGAAAGAACAATTATAATCGAGCTTAGCATTGACCAAGTGAATGTAGTATTAACCGAGCAAGGAAAAAAGAACACTATTCAATTAAAGGCCAATATTAGATTAAAATATGGATTGATTGAGAAGTTTTGAAGATAAGGATGAAGTTTGTTATGAGATCTATGAATAGAGAAATTCAATAAAGATTTGATAAAGGAGATTTAATGATTTGAAATGAAGCTCAAAGTTTAAGGAGAAGGCGTGATACCCAAGTGTCTGGATCCAATAAATTTGGGTTGGATGAAGATAAGATAATTGTGATTAAGTGAAAAAACATAGGAGAATATAGTTAAGAGGAAATAAGTGATCTTTTTAAGGGATGAATGAGATGTTCATTGTTTTTGATCAAGTTTATATTATGATTGATAGTGTGATCTAAGAAAGGAAGTGCTAAGTTGATGTGTATGTGAGTGGATGAACTAGAAAGAAGAAAGAGGAAGAACAAAAGATATAGAATGAGAAAAATGGAGATTAAAAAAAAAGGGTAGCTGCATTATTCTTAGACCATTTCACAATTACTCTCTAACCATTCTAGTAGAAAAGATCTTAACCAAGTGGACTTAATGGTCTTATTTGTAAATCCATTTGTATGGTAACCTTCCATTGAATGTTTGTAACTCATTTAGAGCATGCCACTCAAAATTGAGGAGTGAAAAGGTCTAGATAATCTTTGGTGTAAATCCCATAATAGGGTCACATTAATAATGTGTATGTAACATTTAACTCAGTTTTCCCCTTAATAGGGTTTCCATGTTAAAAATACTCGCGTCAAAATGTGTTGATGTTGATTTTGTTGAATGTTATTTCATGGTTAATATTTATTAATGTAATTTAGTATATACATGAAGTTTACTCTAATACTTGGTATATAGAAGTTAACTATTTACTGTAAAGTTTGATTTGGTAAATATTATGATGTCAATATGTTTACTGAGCTTGTGAATTGAAAGTATAAGTTGTTAAGTATCTAAAAATGTGTTTAAGGGCCTTACCCCCCTCTCAGTTATCTAAAAATTGGTACAATATTGATTAGATAAGTATATTGTTGATGATGATTAGATATAGATCAGATATATTAAGATTAATGACATAATCAACATAATCAGTTATATTTTTGTTATTGATGGCAAACTATTTGACATGACTTATTGGGTAATAATAATGGACACTTGAGTGATATAATTTTTTGATTTAATTATTGGATACAATTCATGGAGAATTTGAAGCTACATTGTAAAGATAGTGAGTATAGGTACTTGTGAATTTCTATGTTGTAAGTGATGAAGAAAGGAAAATGACTAATAGGTAAAATGGATAGAGCAATAGGTAAAGGAGATATCTTATCGGTACACTAAGAATATTATCAATACAATACAAGTCTTATAGGTAAAATAGAAGTGAATGGGAAGACTAGACATAATTGATACAAAGGAAATAATCTTATTAGATTAAAGGATTGAAAGTCTTATTGGAGGAGACAAGATTTATTGAGGAGCGAAGAATAGTTGGAGAAGATTCAAGGCATGACTCTAAAACTTGAATTATTATTGACAAGTGTGAATTACATTTGAAAACTAGAATACTAAGGCATGACTTAAGGTAGAAGGTAATGACACAAAGATTGAGGTAATATGTTTGAATATGGGTTCATTGAGAAGTTTCTACAAGGTCAAAATGGCTTATGAAAAATATAACATGTGAGGCCAACTAAATGATTATTTTTTAAAATATTAACTTGGATAATTAGATTTAGTTTTAGGGTTTATGATTGAAGGTTTTCTAAGTAAGGAAGAAACAAAGAAGAATATTGGTATGGTAAAGAATAGTGTTATTGTGAAAAAGTGTTGTTGCAAAGAAGAATGAAAGGAAGAAGGAATTTGTGGTCACAAGAGAAGATATTGTTGAAAATAGATTGACACAAGTATGATAAATATGTTTCAATCATTTTTTTGTCATTGATGTCAAAATTGCTATTTATTGGTAAGCCAATTGCTTATATTATAAAAGTACTACCATTTGTTTGATTGATGAAGAGGATTTGATCAAATGAGGTAACAATAGCACCTAGAGGAAAGGTTGAGTTATGATATGAAAAAGAGTACAAAGATCAATTAAGATGGTGATATCATAGCACATTGATAATTTACTTAAGGTTGCAAAGGTTGGTTACATTGAGTAAGTTTAGGAGAACAAGTTAAACATAGTTTTTTAGCCAAGCTTGGTTGAGTGGACAATAGATGTCGAGAAAAGTTAGTGCAAGTTGAGAAAAAAATTAGTTGGAGCTGAGAAAAGTCAATTTTAGTGTAATTTGAGTGAAACAATATAAGTTGAGTAAAGTTTAGTTGATGTTGAGCATTAGTAAACTTTAGTTCATGCCAAGTTTTTTAACAATGGATGCTGAGCAACACAGTATTTGCTGAGCATCAAAATCTAGTTAATGTCAAGTGTCAACATTAAGGGAGGATTGAGAATTTGATGAATCTAAGCAGATAAATTTGATTTCTTGGATTGTGTGAACCATTTGAAAGATAATATTGATGAGCTAGTGGCACATAATTCAAGATAAACTATTTTGAGGTGAATTCAAAGAGGATTGAAGAAGTTTATAGAAGGGAATGAAATTAAATGAGGGGTAGATTCATTGAATCCTATCTAATCTAACCTAACTCTAAAATCAATGATGGAGGATGAATGACAAAATATCTTAATTCTCTATTTATAGAGATGGCTAGTTAGAAGCAAGAGTTGATGTGTGAGAACCTAAGGAAGACAAAGAGTCTAGGGTATTTTCTTCATTCAGTGACCTAAGAGAAGATACTATATTGGAAAAAAAAGTAAGAAGGCTTAAGGGTATGGGTACTTGAAGGGTGAACAAGCTATCAAAGCTAAAGAGTGAGAAAACCAAGTAAAATGGAGGACTAAAATAGAGATCTGTAATCTACAAATGAAGTTGTAAGTTGTTATCATATGAAGCCTCACTATTACTCTCTAATCATTGTATCAATCTAGGGTAAATCCTTTGGATTAAGGTTGATTTGACAATCATTTAATCCTTTAACTAGGTGACATTCCAAATGAATGATTTAAAGTCCTCTAACAAGGCTCACTCCTAATAGGGTGATTGAAATCCTTTAACTAGGTCACATTTAATAGTGTGTATTGCAACCTTTAATAGGGTTGGCCTTTCATAGGGCATCACTTCAGAAGAGTGAGAATGAGTAGCATGTTACTGGTGGTTTTTTCCAAATTGGGTTTCCATGTCAAATCATTTTGTCAAATGTGTTATTGAATATGTTATGTTTTTTGTTTACATTTTTGCAAATTGATTTGACAGTAACCTACAATTTTAAGTGATTGCATAATCTAATGGATGTATGCATGGTGAAAATGTTTATGGATATGGGTTCACTAAGTTGTGAAAAGTTTTAATTGTACATTTGGATCTTGGCTAACTGATTCACCCCACACTCAATTATTCTAAAGAATTCCAATAATCACCACTGCCAAGCCTACAAGGCTAAGGAGAAAGCTAAAGCTTTAGGATGATGATGATGAGGAAGAAGAAGCTCATAACATCAAACTGAAGATGCCCCCACCATCCTTTGAGCAATAATTGAAAAAAACAAAGGAGGGAAGTGGCATGGATGGATTTAAATACTTTAGATTCAAATAGAAGATGGTTTTGTTGAGAAGATGGCCAAATGGAAATATGATCCAAAAATGATCAAGAGGGAGTCATAAGGATGAGTTGATTGTTTGTTGATCAGAAAAGAATTTTTGTAATCTATTTAGAAGATGAAAGTTGCTAATAGAGGGGAGATTTCAATACAAGGAATTATTTTCTTTTTGGTATTCTAATTGGTCATATTGATTAAATTTGGTCAGTTTGGTTTGCCATTAATGCCAAAGATGGAGATTGTTGAAAATAGATTGATACAAGTATGATAAATATGTTTCAATTATTGTTTTATTACTAATATCAAACTTACTATTTGCTAGTACGACAATTGCTTATGTGATTTAAGTACTATCATTTGTTTTATTGATGAAGACGATTTGATCAAATGAGGTAACAATAGCACCTATAGGAAAGGTTGAGTTATGATATGAAAAAGAGTACAAGGATCAGTTAAGATAGTGATATTATAGCGCATTGATAATCTACTTAAGGTTGTAAATGTTGGTTGCACTGAGTAAGTTTAAAAGAACAAGTTAAATGAAGTTTTTCTGCCAAGCTTAACCAAGTGGGTAGTAGGTATCGAGCAAAGTTAGTGCAAGCTAAGAAAAAAATCAGATGGAGTCAAGAAAATTCAATTTTAGTGTAAGCCGAGTGAAACAGTGTAAGTTGAGTAAAGTTTAGTTGATGTCAAGCACCAGTAAAATTTAGTTCATGCCAAGTGTTTTGACAGTGGGTGCTAAGAAACATAGTATGTGCCAAGAATTAGAAGCCAGTTAATGCTGAGTGTCAACATTATGAGAAAGATTGAGAATTCGATGAATCTAAGCCTACAAGTTTGATTTCTTGGATTGTGTGAACCATGTGGAAGATAAGATTAATGATCTAGTGGCACATAATTCAAGATGAACCATTTTGAGGTGAATTCAAAGAGGATTGAAGTAGAAATTTCTAGAAGGGAATGAAATGAAATGAGGGGTAGATTCATTTAATTCTACCTAATCTATCCTAACCCTAAAATGGATGATGGAGGATGAATGAAAAAATATCTTAATTTTCTATTTCTAGAGATGGTTGGTTAGAAGCAAGAGTTGATGTGTGAGAACCTAAGGAAGACAAGGAGTCTACAATATTTCTTCATTTAGTGAGCTAAGAGAAGAGGCTAAATTGACAAATAAAGGAAGAAGGATTAAGGGTATGGATGCTTGGAGGGTGAAAAAACTATCAAAGCTGAAGTGTGTGAAAGCCAAGAAAAAAGGAGGACTAGAACAAAGATTTGTAATCTACAAGTGTGTTGTAAGTTGTCATCAGATCAAGCCTTATTGTTACTTTCTAATCATTTTATTAGTCTAGGGTAAATCCTTTGTATTAAGGTTGACATAATAGTCATTTGTAAACCCTTTAATCGAGTGACATTCCAAGTGAATGATCTAAAGTCCTCTAACAAGGCTTGCTCCTAATAGGGTGATTGAAATCCTTTAACCAGGTCACATTTAATAGTGTGTATTTTAACCTTTAATAGGGTTGACCTTTCATAGGGCATCACTTCAAAAGAGTGAGAATGAGTAGCATGTTAATGGTGGTTTTTCACAAGTTAGATCTAGATGTTAAATAATTGTGTCAAATGTGTTATTAAATTTGTTATGTTTCCTGTTTACATTTCTGCAAATTGATTTGATAGTAACCTAAAAGTTTAAGTGATTGCACAATCTAATGGATGCATTAATGATGAAATTTTTTTATGGATATGGGTTCACTAAGTTGTGAAAATTTTTAATTGTACATATGGACCTTGGATGATTGATTCACCTAGCCTCTTAGATATTCTAAAGAATCCAATAGATATTGACTCAAGTGCGGATCAAAACAAAGACAATATGGATGTGGGTGTTTTCTCCTATTAAGATTTAAATAAAAAAACAATCTCTTGTAACACCAAATTTTTAGTGCTTCCATCATTGATAATCACATCACAACACTTATCTTTGCACTTGCACCTAGTGGAAAATAAGCACCTCCTTTTATCTAGTTTATCCTGACCACTCAACATGACTCTTCTATTAACTAATACTTATCCTCTTTCAACATCTTGATAATGTGATGATTTGGCATCTTCATCCACATGTGAAAATTTTTTCTTTCTTCCAATTCTCCTATATTTCCTTTCGTGATGTTTGGGACATTCAAATGCCCTATGACCTTCTTCCCCATAATAAAAACATGTTCCAAAAAAACCCCATTTTCTAGATCCTTGTCCTCTTCCTCTTCCTCTTTATTGAATATGATTATGATCATGAAAATTATCATAATTATTTCCCTATAATAATTACTACCATTATTGGCCTCACCCTTCTTTTGGTCTTCATTTTGGCTTCCATAAGACCATCCACCAGATCTTCCACCACAATCTCTTTTGCTTTGCTTTCTCTCAACCTTCTTGTTCATCTTTTTCTTTACCCTTATGCAAAAATAATATTCTTATTCAATGCTATTTATTTAGACCAAACTCATGCCTCTTGAATTCTTTTCCTTAACCCATTAATATAACGAGCAACTTTCTACTTCTCATCTTTTGCATGACCTATTATGGTAAGGATTTGGTAGAAATATTCTATATATTCCTAAATATTTATTACCCCTTGCTTCAAACCTTGTATTTTATTTAGAACATAAAGCTCAAAACTAATGGGAATGAATTATTTATTTAATTTATCTACCATTTCATCCCATCTTGTAATTTTCTTGTTTCCTCATCTATTTTGCCCCAATTGAATCTCCTGCCACCAAAACTTCGCATGACCCTTGATTATGGTCTTCAAAAACTTGAACCTATAAGGATTATCAATATATTCACACTCAAAATATTCTTATAATTCATTGATCTAATCAATCTATTCCTCTAGGTTAAGACTTCCCAAAAATGTAGGAACTTGAATCTTAGGTCCTTTTCCAATCTTGGAGATGGCCTTGAAAAGTGATGTGAAAAATTGTTGTTTTGTAAATTTGTATCATTTAATTTCTTATTCAAATGTTGACTATGGTGTGTAAAAGGCTGTCTACTATAAGGATCATTCAACGTGACTTCACTGATTGGGGTGTTTTGCACTATAAATATTGACTAACTTGTATTTTTGACCTAATCCAAAGCAATCTAGAACTTCCCTAACTAATCTTCTAATTTTTGATTTGATCCTATTATATAACTTAAAAGAGAATACTAAAATTTTTCTATTTTATTTCATCAATCCAAAGTAACAACAAAGTTTTTATTTAATGTATTAAAAACCTTACTTTGTTGAAAAGAAATGATGTTTACTAATGAGAAAAATGCTTGTAATTAATCTAGACTAAATAGTTCTCATCTATTCTATCATATCTCTATCTACTTAAAATGATTCATTTGATTATTTTTATTATTTTAACATTGATCCATACTAAAACAAAGAGAAAATATATATCTATTAAAAATAGAAAACTATCTTAAAAATGCTGTAATAGAATCTACCTTATCATCATAGTACATTTGAGTAGAATGATTCCTATTTCTAATGCATCCAAAACATGAATAAGGTTCAAAATTATTTCATTCATTATCAAAGCTTCAATGTTGAGTCTTAAATCAAGTATTTCCTTACAACTTATGAAATGCTAAAATAATTTCTAAACTAGCTTCCTAAACTACTGAAATTTTGATTAACTTCCTAAGATTATTACAACTTGCATACCAAAAAGCAATGTAATAGTGGGTCCTCCTACAAAAAAAACTAATATTGGAATATATAACATTCCTTTATTCAAACAATAAAAGAGTCAATCTGCATGTACTAGATTGACTGAAACAAAAGAGGGAAGGACTATGAGTTTTGCTCAGTAGAATAAGTCCATCAACTATGTGCCAATAATTCATAAAAATATGCATTCATAATTTAGTTGATTGGTGATTATCTTTAGTTTTGTCATATAGTTCTTCAAGTTGACTAGATTTCTTGGTGCATATAGCCCTATCCTTCCCAAATATCTTCTCTTGAAAATATGCAAGCATCTTGGACATGGAAAAGTGTATATCAATATGATAGTTTTACATATCCGATTCTATTTGACTAAGTCAAAATATACATTTATCAAATGAATATCAACATTAATCCATTAGTTCAAAATTAACTCTACAAGTAAAAAACCTAATTACATGTATGCATACAATTTATATTATTTACACACATTTAACTTTCAGAAGATGTCTTTTTGGTTGTTGAAAACAAGAATAAAAAGATGTATTACATGATGCCCATCATTTCTCCCCTCCTTGATTGAATCAATGTCCTCATCACTGTGGATCTAGTAAGTCCCAATTTTCTTTTGGTATATGATTATTCAGATAGACTACTCCAAAATTGTAGGAAAAATACGATATCTCATGTTGATATCCATTGGTGATGATAATGTCATGCATCTAGTTTCTTAAGTTATCTCCCTCCAATCTATTTGAAGAATTGAATTGTGGAATAGGGGAAATGATTAATGGAAGTTTGAACCTCATTCCTATCCATTTGCCTATTATGCCTCAATAATATGATAAATCTCCCTTGCCTTGGTTCATGATCAAATGAATTTGTGTGGATACATTGGATCTCTCCTAATGCAAGGTGGAATAGAATTGTATCTTTCCCTTATGCCACTACGGGCTTGAAATGTAAGACAATTTATTGTAGCTATATAATCATAGACATATTGTTGTAAATTGCACTTGTATACTTTAACTCTATCCACGATTTGGGTAAATGTTTTGAAATCCATTTTGAAAGCAAGTGTTTTTGGATATTCATGCCACATGGGAAAGTTTATTCTCACTTGCATCTCAAGAAATTTGTCATTTTTATCATCCCATTCTTTTTTATTCTACACAAAAGAAGTAAATGCTCATAGCTGTAACTCACCAACATACAAATTGAGAAAGGAAAACCAATGATTACCCAGTAAGATTCCATAAAAATAGAATTCACACATAGAATTGCATACTATTGGATTACTTTTGACATAGTTAGTCATAAACTTGAAATCATCCTAATAATCTAGTTTTCTTTTTAGGCTAATTTGATTTATTTTCCACAACAAGAATTGTTCCTTGAGAAAAACATCACACTCCAGAGAGTTTCTTTAAACAAATTATTTGTAAAGAAATCCTTATTAGCTATTCTACCCTTGTTTCAATGTCATTTCTTTCATTGATGGCTTGTTCCAATTGTTGTTGTAAGTCATCTATTTGATGCCTATCTCTGGATGGAATTGTGGAGGTGTATGGTTGTTGATCCAGTAGTTCCTTTGTAGTTTGAAATTCCTATTATAGAACTTGAATTTGACCCTCATAACTAACTTTGACATTTGTAAGTTCATGTTTAATAACAACAACTCCTTCTTTTAATGTATTCAATTGTTCATCTTTTAATCTATTTAATTTTCTAGATTTTCAATTTTCTTTTGAAGTTGATGTTCTTTCTCAAGCATTTGAGTATAGATTTTATTTCTTAGTTTTCTCTCTTCTTCAATTTCCTTTTCTTTCCATGAGAGGAGCATATCTTCTTGTAACTGCATTTCTTCTTCATTGAAAAATCTTTTTATCGACATTGAGTATGTTTCTTCATCTTGTAATGTTTTCTTCTCTTTGTTGAAATATTTCTTCATTTTCCTCTTTGTCTCTTGCTTCAAATTCTTCCTCCACCCTTTATTCATTAGAACTCAATTATTCATCTTCTAAAATACTAGGGATAGAGTTGGAGGGTTCTTGATAATCCTCTTGTATTTTCAATGTTTTGTCTTGAGATGGCTCTTGTGGATTCATCTAAATATTTTCATTTTCATCTTAAGAGGATTATTGTGGATTTGTCTCAAGATTTTAAACCACTTTTGGAGATTCCTGAGAAGATTCCTCTTTTCCCTCTTTTGATTATTTAGTTCGAGGAATGTTTTCCATAGTAGGAGGTTCTTTTGTATCTCTTGTGGTTTCATCAAGTTGATCTATAGTTGTACCATTGTGATCAAAATTTGCAGTGTCCTTTTGTTCTCGCTCGATACTAACTGTCACAATCCCTTATTTCCCAAAATTTTTTGATTTCCTTTTAAACTGGGTGTCTTCTATTGTATGTTTTTCTTGAGTTGAAGAAAACCTTGGAGATCACTAAGCCATAGTAGGTATTTCCTTCTTCATTCTTCCTATTCTAGATATATGCTTCTCCTGAGTCCTAAATTTTTTTCTCTTGAACCCTAGGCTTTTGTTTGTCTTCAACCCTAGGTTTTTGTGCAAAATAAACTTTTGGTTCCATCATACTTTTAAAAATATTTTTAACCTTAGAAATAGTACTAC
Organism: Cupressus sempervirens; assembly: GCA_028749045.1. Taxonomy (NCBI): domain Eukaryota; kingdom Viridiplantae; phylum Streptophyta; class Pinopsida; order Cupressales; family Cupressaceae; genus Cupressus; species Cupressus sempervirens. Next base: position 139,480,877 of record CM053786.1, read on the forward strand.
GACCCTCCCCTATCAAAAATTATACAAAGACACTTCCCCCATATCATCTATTACTAAATGATGTTTTATAATGAAATGTATGAGGGCTTGATGCCTTACCTCTTTTTGCTTCATCTTGGCCTTAGGGATTATGGTTGATAACTAGTGAAAGAGAAATTTTGGAAAATTCACCTTCAACTTAGGCAACTATTCACCATATCATATGTGACATAACATTTCAAGACTGGGCCCAAATACCATTATGTAATATCCTTGGTAGATGAAGTATTTCATCAGTACTACCACCAGAGCTTGCCATGGTTCTGGAAATGATAATCTATTTGTTACATCCCAAATTTTGACCCAATTTAAAATGATTATATAGCCATTAAGGTTCACATGAAGTCTATTGATAGTTGAATTTTTCATAATCCTATGAAATGGTAAGATGGTTAGTTGTTATAATTTCATATGAAGATAACATGCTAGTTGTTTATTTATCATGAATTCATCGAATTGAAAAGGTGGTTAGCCATTATGATTATTTATGATTAATAACTTGTTATGGTAATATGATTTAACTAAAATGAATTTCCTTGTAGGGAGCACGTCAAAGGGGTGAAAGTATTATCAAAAAATAATTGGGCAAAAGAGCATCACCATCGCTAGGAAAATGGGTATGAGTCATGAATCACCATGGTTGAGGACCTGGTGATTGCATAATAGGATACAGACATTAGACACACATGAGATATTAAATAAATATTTAAAATATTAGTTATTTTATAATTAAAAATAATGTGTACCTTAAATGGTTTTTAAAATTTTTTTTCCACCACATCATTTTAATACATATTTATGTACGTACACATAGATATAAATTAAAGATGACATCATAGTATTATTTTATGCAAGATTTTATCTATTTAATACTTACATTTAAATGCATGTACAAGAAGATAAAATAAATATTCTAAGATGAAACATGTATTTGGATATATATATTTAAAAGGTACAACCTTGGATAAAAAATTACCATGTGCCATGTTAATAAGATATATCTACATGCAAGTAAATAAATATGTTTATAATATTTTTTTGACTAATAGTCCAATATATGTACAGGAAGATTCACCTTCCAATGATGAGGAAGAAGTAGAAGGGACACAATAGACACTATCACCACCTCGCATTGTTATGGGTAGTAAACCCATGCAAGTGGATAGTACGCACATAATTGTGGATGCAAAGGAGAATCCTTTTGTAGGATATAGAGCAAGCATTGTTAGCAATATCACTACATATTCCAACTTAGATGATCAGGAAGAAGAAAAGAAGAAGAAGGGAGAACAAGCATAAGGAAAAAAAAGAAAAGAAATAGAGAAAAAGAAGAAGAAAGAAGAAGAGGGAAAAAAGAGAAAAGTAGAAGAGGAAAAGAAGAAGAAAGAAAGAGAAGAAGAGGAGAAAAGGAGAAATGAGGTCATGAAAACCAAAAGATACTTCATCCATTTCAATAAAATCATCATGCACTTCTACAATCTATCTTCTTCTCTTCATAATCTCTTTAATTGGCCAAACAAAACTTCTTTCTAATCCTTAGATGCCAACTCAAATCAGAATCTTCTAGATCATCAATCCTCTCATATAATTCACCCCAAAAAGAATCATACTCATTGCTATCAACAACATCAAGATGTCTTCTATGGTCTTGTACTAACTCAATACCTTCTACTTTGACTATAAGTTTCCTCAACATGTTGAATAATTCTAGATCCACATCCCTGCTTCCATGAACCATCTTTACAAATACAAAAAATGAATGAACATTGAGTCCTTTGCAAGTGTAGACCAAATCCATAGATCTGCCACTCTACACCAAATTCATCAATGATCTAAGACATCCAAAATCAAAATCTTCTCAAATAAAATTCACCAAACCAAGGTCCTAGTATAAATTGCCTCACACTTTGGCGATCTGCTTGCATACTCAAGAATAACTAAACTTTGATACCACTTGATGTAGTGCAAATCCATATGTACCCTAAAATGAGGTGATCTAGAAACTAGAAAACAAACATACAATAGAAAATGAACAAGAGGAATGAGATTCAAATCCAGAGAGACAATGTTTTGTATATTCAAATCAAGAAGTTTACATCCAACATGCTCAACTATACAACCTTCTAGGTTACAACCATTACAAAGAAGAGTACATTTTACAAAAAAGAATAGATATCCTAACTCAAATCTGAACTTCTATCTTCAAGCTACTTTACGCTAAGACTCCTAAACTAAAATGACTTCTTCGTGCTTCTCTACATCGCCATGCTTGAATAATAATCCATCATCAAATCATAATGCCTAAGACTCTACCCAAGACCACTTTAACTACTTGCACAACCATAAGTCAACCTATTACAAGTTACAAAATAAATAAACCCTTACATTAAATGCATAACCAAGCCACAAGTCAGATCTCAACAAATATTAAATACCATAGTGAAATTAAATATGTGAAAGGTTAGCCCAAAATGAAACCAGACACGTAAAACTTAGTCAAGGAAGGACAAAGACAAATACTAGAACTCCAAATCTACAAGATTACTCAGCATCAACAAGAGCACTTAGCACATGAAGGAACACTTGGCCAATATTGGATAACTTGACAAACATTGCAACTCGAAAAACACAACAACTTGACAAGCACTGCATGCTTGGTTAACACTGCAACCAACCAACTCAACACTTGAAAGATCACTCAATTGATACTGACAAAATAAATGGGATAATACACTAACCAGTATGTTAACATGATGGTGAAAAAATTTAAGTTGGTTGATATGAAAAAATTACTAGCACTTGACAATTTTTGTAACTAGGTAGCAACCAATAGAATCACTGGGATAACATGACAGTCAAGATGCTCCTACATTAGATTATTGGGGTAAATAGAAAAGACCTTAGATGCTCCTATATTAGTATTAAGAAGGTTCTATATTCTTAGAGAATATTTGACACCTAAGGTTGTCATTTTACAGAGGCAGTTGGAGGAATGTCTGGCAACAAAGACATCTTATGACAAATTTTCTTATACTAACTTGAACATAGTTGAAGTGACGTATTGTGCACTCATCAGTATATCAGATGTAGTCCAAAGAAACTGGGAGGACTTAGAAAGGATGAAGCCTGATTTTGTAGATTGATGAGTTGATCATCAACATGCAACAAATTTTGTGATCTAGTTTTGACACCTTTTTCATTGATGTTAAAGGGGGAGTATTATGTAGAGAAAACTATATATATGTGTTGGTTAACAATTTGTCCTCCTATTATATTTTATAACTTGAATCTTTGATACCCAATGTTTTGGAGAGACAAAATCATGTTTACCAACAAATGGGTTAGCATATGTATTCTATCACCACCCTTTAAATTATTAGGTAGAGCTCCCTATGACTTGCAATGATACGAAATGAATATGTTTTTATGAGATCAAAAGTTTTGATAGTATAAGCTCTTAACCTGAGAGTAGTAAAGGATAACCAGATTATTTGTAGGTACAAACAATTCAGGCAAGATGGATTTGAGTAACCTATCACACCCAATGGAACGACTGTAGTAGATTATCTTGAGATTTCTAACCCTTCTATTCTAAATGAAAATTAACCATCTAAATGTAAAGGAGGAATGAAGAGAGATGCACATGAGGGAAAATGGAATTTCTTTCACTATCAACCCTGAATGAAATAGAATCCAACCAATAACTAATAGATTCATACACATTTATCTTTCATTTCCTAATGAAATTATCTAAGATGATATGAAATTAACAAGAGAAGAAACAAAACCATATATGAAGAAAGTAAATGGAATCACCTTCACTGTAATTACCAAAATGAAATGGAATCCATATGATTATCATAGAATCACATATGATTGTCTTTCAACTCTTAATACATAACTAATCTATGCATGGGCAACAAAACATGATAAGAAAATAGGGTAAATGGAATTACAAACCAATTTACCATTAAGTTTGCCAACCTTTGTATTGTTAAATGAGATTACATTTATAGTTTGTTGTTACCCTTTAGTTTAGTAGTGCAAAAATTAGCAAATAAAAAGGAAATTAAATATTAAATTATCCAATCATATGAATGCATGGCATCTTCTCCATTCATGATTCTAAATCCATGGTGCTTCTGAAAACACTCAATGACTATTTAGCTTCCTGCAATCTCAAAAAAATCTTATAGAAAATCACTCTTGTCTTCATCTTTTGTTATTTCATGCCAAATCCATATATTTCATATTCTAATGGTCACTACTTTTTTGAATTTTGGCCATCGATCTTAAACTAATGATCATGATTAAAACATTATAATCTTCCTTTATAACTTCTTCCACGAGTCCCTCTATGTACATGTATTGAACCATTGTTACATCACTATGAATAATAGTAAAGAAACTTTAGATAACTACATAGCAAAAAACATAGATATTTTTATGATCTGATGGTGGTGATAATACGATGTTAGCCCTTTTACTTTGAGATGTGGGTCTACTTTCCTACTATGCATGTCATGGTAGATAGGTGGAACAATTTCATTACTCAAAGAATCTATCATTGACCTTCCTTGCTTTGTGACACCTTGTGAAATGTAATGGTCCATTAGACACATGTTGTTATGTCATTATGATTAATAACCAAGAAAATTTCCACGGGGACATAATGATAGCCATAGATCTCTCCTAAGATTGACAATCTTCATTATGTTCTTTGGTTATTAGATATGACTAAAAGGAGGTCCCATCTTCAATTGGATCCTGCAGACAAGTGTTGACTTGTTGATATGTTGTTAGGATTATTCTTCATGCAACTTTTTATAATGACATAGCAACAAGCATAGATCTATTTTTTATCAAATGACCAACAAGATGCACATCATCTGTTGATCTAATCTTTATCGACGATCTAGATTTGGTCTTATAAACCATTTGACTTCTCAACTAGCCAATGTCATTCATTATTTCATTTATTTGAATTTTCTCCACCACATAACTTATTATGATCACATCTCAACTATTCATGTACTAAATTAATTTCTTTTCTTCATATTTTGACTCTAGGAGGGCTTTGAATGTTTCTTCTGCATGAACTGCTTCTTTTTCTCATTAAGCTTGCTCATCTACAATGTCTTCCATGTAAACCATAAAATAATGTTGAATCTTTGTCTTCTTATAGTTAGGAACAAATCAAATAGAAGATCTAGACCTTCTTCTCATTCAAATGACATATAAAAACCTCTCAAACCCTAATCACCTAGCTTTGGACTAATGCACTGCTCATACGATCCTACATTAGGTTAGCTCAAAGGAATGATGAGAAAAAAGGCCATCCTATGGGCAATATAGACTTAGACTTAAGACATTGATACTTGACTTAACTCAAAACCCTAAAGTAAAAAGATATGAATTGAAACTTGGGCAACAAGATGTAAATGTATATGTAAGAGGTAGATTATGTATGTATCAATGTGAAGGAGTGATAAGGAATGTATGATCAATGAATATGTAAGGGGCAACTTATGTATGTATCAATGTAAAGGAGTGATAAGGAATGTATAATCAATCAAAACATGAATAAAATATGTTTTGAAGGCATTTTTTCATAGTTACTTTACTTTTGTTTTTGTTATGCATGACATCATTTTGAGACATAATCTTAAATATTGTCATCAATGCCAAATGGGGAGATTGTTGCCAATATGTGTTAAAAATAATAGTCCACCAAGATAACTGAAAGGGGGGGGGGAATGAATCAGTTATCCAATAATTAAACTATTTATCCACCTTAAGTAATCTTAACCATCCAAATAAAGTAAACAACAACCATAAGAAGATGCACATACACAATTACACCAGATAAGTTAACTAGGGAAACCCTTGATCAGAGGGAAAACCTCAGTGGGAATGATGCCCACAAGATGATGTAATAATGTAAATAATCCTTGTTAGAGGATGGACCCTATTAGGAGTCTATTACAACATTTAGTACATATGAGTCATTTTTAGGAGACTTTGAATCCCTATTAGGAGTTGTAGAAGATAAAATGATCCACTGTCCAAATAGCTTCTAGGGTAGGACCACTGAACTCACTATCCAACTAATCTCTCAACTATTCCTTGTAGAATAATTGTCTATACTATTATTTAAATTTTTCCCTCTTTCATGTCAATTGGACCAATCACTATCAGACATTGTAGACCAAGTCACAAACCTTGGATCCAAATATCAAACTTTGGATCTCACAATAAAACCTTAGCAACAAAGTTTCCTTCACCTTCACTCTACTTTGCTTATCTTCACATTTTTCTCCTTGTGATACTTACAATAATTCACTTTATTCAATATATGATATAAGAAAATGCCCATCCTTTATACCAAATCCATACAACAATTCCTCAAGTTGGCTGTTACACCTTCTCAATTAGTTATTATAGGACCACATTAAGAACATGTTACACTTAGCAATAACATTAATATTTTTCCTTGTAACTTGAATAAATTTTCATGCATGTAATATAATGATGAGCAAGCTTAGCCACATCATCTCCAACATTTCTTCTACACATCTTTAACTTTGGCTTCTTAGAATAACAACTCTACTAAGAGATATAACAAGTTTACCAGAACAAGCTTTTGTAAATTCTATCTCAGAATAGTCTTCATTGAAACTTGCATGACTTCTTTTAGAATTCATATCTTATGCTTCTAAGGTTAGCTACATATACTAGACACTTAGTATTATCTCTCTTTAACCTTTCTTAGTGAAAGTACTCAATGATTTGTTCGTATCAACTTGTTCTTTTTGTTGTTCTTCTATCATATACCATAGAAAACTACTATGTTGACATCAATCATAAACACAATCATGAATGTAACATGTCATCATGACAATGATCTAATAATGTTTCTACAATACTCCCCCATAGAACTATCATTAGCATTCATGCTTCCAATAATATGGTCAGATAGACATCTTGATGGTATCCATTTATGGAAACATGTATACAATATTTCATTTATGCATTTAGTGTTAGGAAATTGTCTAAGTGCTAGACAGTTCACAATAGTACAAAGAAAAAATCTTAAGAGTATGGATGAATCATTGGGAGTTAGCTCATCCATAGTTAAGGAAAGATTCATGACACTAGGATGATGATGTGGTTAAGTGTATAGATGTGTATGGATAGTATGGCACAAGGTATGATTAAAATACTAGTGCAGGTATTTAAAAGAGAAAAATAGAGCATATAAGTAATCACAGTTGTATGACTTGTGGAATTATTTTGGTTACAAAATAATTAATAAGTTATGATGAGTCAACTATGTGGATATTAATCCATAAGCTATTTTATATTATGTCAAGCTTGTGAACACATGAAGACCAACTGAGCAAATTTTTGTGAATGTGCAAGGTATAAGTATAGATCTTATATTGTAAAATCAAATGATGTGATGTGAAGATAATGTGAGGTCGCAAGATATTGTAATTGTGATGTGAACTATAATACAATTTTTATGTGATGCAAGATCTGATGTTTGATTAGAGAAAGTGTATGTTATAGTAGCAAAGCAAGTATTGTATGTATACCTATCTTGTAAAGAACTAAATTGTATTATTGCATGTTAGGATAGTGGGCTTTTCTTGCATACATTGTAGTTGTTCTACCAACTCCTAATAGGGTCAAGGCTTCTAACAAGGACTAGTCTCCTAATAGGGACTCAAGACACTATATGTATTTCATAGACTCCTATTAGGGTCAATATCCTTAAATGAATCATCTAGTGGGTATCATCCCCACTAGGGTTTTCCCTTGGCCAGGGTTTCCCTAGTTAACAAATAATGGTGTTATGAGTTATCTATGTGCATGGTTATATTTAGTATTCAACATTGTTGGTTTAATTTCATATGCAAGTTACAAAGTAAATAACAATATTTAGTTGTGGGAAAAAGTTTGTAGAATAATGATTCACCTCCTCTCTCAGTGGACTTTTGTATTTTACAAAGATATATCTAAAGAGTGGATATCACCAAATCCATATCAAAGGAGGAGACATGTGGAAGACAAAATTTAAGATAAAGGAGGGCTTGTATGAGTGGCTAGTCATGCCTTTTGGGATAAATAATGCACCAAACATATTCAAGTGGCTTATGAATGAGTCATTGAAAGTTTTTTTGGATAAGCCTATCATTTTTTACCTAGAAGATATTCCAATCTTAAATAAGACATTTGACGAGCATATAATGCATATTTGTAGGGTCTTTGAGAGGTTAAGGGAATAAAAATTATTAATTAATTTGATGATGCACAATTATGTGAAAAAGGAATTATTGTATTTGAGGTATGTAGTTTTAATAAGAGGTATAACAATGGACCCAAAGATGGTGGCTTGAATGGCCTTACCCAAGGAATGCTATAGAGACAAGATATTTTCATGATTTGGATAGCTTTTACAAAAAAATTATCAAAAGTTTTAGTAGTATCTATGGACCCTTGATTTAAATATTGAGAGGAGATAGGAAATAGTTTAAGTGGACTATGGGAATAGATAAGAGTTTTGAATTTTTGAAACAAAAAGTTACAAAATATTTTTTTTTGCATTTCCATATTTCAATAAATCATTTCAAGTAGATTTTAATGGTAGTGGTAATATCGTTGGAGCTATTTTGTGTTAGGAAGGTAGACCCATTACTTATTTTCGTGAGAAGTTGAATGATCCGAAAAGAAAATGTTTTGATTACAATCATGACTTCTATGCTATAGTTAAGACATTGAAGAATTAGAGACATTACCTTTTACCTAAAGGGTTTGTTTTATATACTAATCACCAAGATTTTAAATATTTGAATAGTCAAGGAAAGTTGAATCAAAGGAATTTGAAATTGATTGAATTTTTATGGAGTTACAAAATTATTTTAAAATAGAGGAGTGAAAAGTCTAATAGAGTTGTAGATGCTCTTAGTAGGAGATGGAATTTTTTGACACTAATGCTAATTGTGGTTGTTTAACAAGATCTTGATTTTGGTAAAGCTTGGAAATATTGTAAATAATCTATTTCTCTAGATAGAACCATATGGTTGGACTTCATAATTGAGGATGGTATGCCATTTGCGGTAGTCAATTGTGCATTCCAAAGAGTTCTATGAGGGAGTGTCTCGTCAAAGAGAAGCATAGTAGAGGGCTTGTTATACATTTTGGTCAAGATAAAATGATTTCTTTGGTTAGAGAGAATCATTATTAGCCACAACTGATGAGAGCCACTTTTGTTCCATTTTATGCCATATTTCATATTTACAATATCTCTATATCCATTTGTATATCCCATTTCCAACTAATTTATACCATTGATGCTAATTATGATTGAAATACAATAAGAAATATTTAATATAGCTTAGTGATAAAATAATGACAAATAATTATTATATTATTTTTACTAGTGAGTAATTGGAACATAAATTATCCAATAAATTATCAGAGCCATTGCTACTACTTTGGGTTCTCATTTAATGTTAATATTTCTAAAGCTGATATATTCTCTTGTCATATATGCTACTGGTTGGATATCTCTTCCTATATTACAAATGGTGTCTTATAGTAATAATGATGAGATGTATAACTTATGTCAAAACTATTTTTCTTTAAAACTATCATTTGGGTCAAACTATCCACCACATATTTATCTACTAAGAGCTAGAAGGAAAATCACATGATTATCATATTGATGAAGATATGGTCTCCAAAATCTAGAGGATAAAATTTGTTACTCAAGGAGGGTTTCAATCCAATCTTAGCATGTAATACAGTTAAGAAATGTTGGTTATGGGCCAATCCATCCAAATGATGACAACAAATATCATCATGGTATTGAAGGCATATTATCAAAACCATTTGATTCAACTCATCCATGGAAGATATGCTATTAGTGCCCAACTAAATATTATATTTTTCATGTAAAAAAATTTTTAGCCACAACCAAATGAGAGTGGAGTATCTTCTGTAATTTCCTATCTTGGCACATTGTTGTGAATTTGGTTTTGAAAGAATGGTTGTAATCCATTTTTTTCATTCCTAAACAAATCAAAAAATAACATTCATGCACTTATGAATTATCAATAGAAAATGCATATTATATTTGTTGTGGTAAAGGCTACAAAAGACATCATGTATTTACATAGAGATATGAATGAATAAATCTAGGAACACAAAGTTACTATTTTGAATTGATTTAAGAATTTAGTGAACCTTACTTCTATTGACTGATTGAGAGGAAGGGTGCCCATTGTTAAAATCTGATTGAAAAGATCATTTATTAGAAAGATTGTTATAAGGAAGATTGTTACATGTTTTAGTCATTGTTTTGTCATTGATGTCAAACCTGCTATTTGTTGGTAAGACAATTGCTTATATGTTTCAAGTACTATCACTTAGTTGATTGATGAGGAGGATTTGATCAACAAGATGTAACAAATGTACCTAGAGAAAAGGTTGAGTTATGATTATGTAATAAAGTACAAGGATCAGTTAAGGAAGTGATAACATGATGTATTGATGATCTACTTAAGGTTACAAAATGGATGGCTACACTTAGAAAGTTTAGAAGAACAAGTTAAATGAAGTTTATCTTCCAAGCTTGATTGAGTGGATAGTAGGTGCTGAGAAAAGTTAGTGCAAGCTAAGTAGGAAGTTAGTAGGAGCCGAGTGAAAACAAATTCTAGTGGACGCTAAGAAAGATAGTAGATGTTGAGTGAATTTCAATTGATGTTGAGCACTAGTAAATCTAGTTGATATTGAGTGATTTTACAATTGATGCCAAGTGATGTAGTATGTGCCGAGCATCAAAAGATTGATAATTCCAAGCTTCTACATTATGAAAAAGATAAAAAATTCACCAAATAAAAGCCAACAAGTTTGTTTCCTTGGAACTTGTGAGAGGAAGATAAAATTGATGAGCCGGTGGCACAAAATTTTATGTAAACTATTTTGAAGGAAAATTCAAATGGATTCTAAGAGAAGTTTCTAGAGAAGACAAGATATGGGGTAGATACATTGTATCCTACCTAATCCATAAAAAACCCTAATTTAGAGAATGGATAAAGAGTGGGAAATTTTTTTAATTTCTTATATATAGGAATGTCTAGTCATGAAGCAAAAGAGTTAGAGAGATTGTTGTCATGTGTGAAAACCTAACGAGGAGAAGGAATTAAGGGTTTTGCTTCATCAAGTGACCCAAGAGAAGTGTTTGAAATGACATACTAAGAAAGAAGGCTTAATGAGATGAATTCTTGAAGGGTGAACAAGTTGTCAAAGCTACAAAGAATGAAAGCCATGCAGAATTGAGGACTGAATAGAGATCTGTAATCTGCAAGTGAAGTTGTAAGTTGTATCAGATCAAAGCTCTATTGTTACTCTCTAACAATTGTATCAATCTAAGATAAATCCTTTGGAGTAAGGTTGACTTAATAGTCATTGGAAAATCCTTTAACAGGGTGCCATTCCAAGTGAATGGCCTAAAGTCCTCTAACAAGGCTCACTTTTAACAGGGTTATTGAAATCCCTTAACTGGGTCACATTTAATAGTGTGTATTGTAACCTTTAATAGGGTTGGCCTTTTATAGGGCATCACTTTAGAAGAGTGAAAAAGGAGTGGCATGTTACTGGTGGTTTTTCCCAAATTGGGTTTCCACATTAAATCATTGTGTCAAATGTGTTATGTTTCACGCTTTACATTTTTGCAAGTTGATTTGACACTAACATATAAGTTTTAGTAGATACACATGAATGTATGCATGGGTATGAATGTTTTATGGGTTCACTAAATTGTGAGAAAAGTTTTATTTGTACATTTGGACATTGAATAACTGATTCACTCCCTTCTCAATTATTCTAAAATATTTTCAAGAATTGATATTAGAGCTATTTCCTTAAGAGGACTAGTTTTAAGGTACTAGAAGCACAAAGATCAAGATGTCTAAAAGAGAAGTACCCAAGCTCAATAGAGATAAATTTTCTACATGGAAATTTTTGATGAAGCTACACCTTGGAGGACATGGAGATCATGCACAATCTTCCATTATAGTAGAACATGTTCTAGTAGGAGCCCTAACTGTTGAAGATATGAAGAAAAGGAAAGTACACAATTAGGCGATGTTGGAGATTGCCTCTACCCTAAGCTATGCCAAATTTGATGATATAAAAGGTCTTGATAGTGCAAAGAAGATATGGGATGCCTTGGACACCATCTAGGGAGGAGACAAAAATGTTCAAAGAGCCAAGTCTGAGAGTCTCAAAGGCAAGTTCGATGACATGAGAATGGAAGAAGGGGAGAATATTGCTCAATATGTTGCTTGGATAAAAGTTGTTAGTGCAATAAAAGGTGCTACTAGTCAAATAGATGATGATATTTTGCTAAGTAAAGTCTTAAGGACATTACTACCTATTTATGCTATTAGATTTTCTATAATCCAAGAGTTGAGATTTATACCAAAAAATAATCTAACCCTTGAAGGTTTGGTAGGTAGACTCACTACTTTTGAGCTATCTAATTTTAACAATTACAAACCAAAGAGTATTGAATTAGCTTTCAAAGAAAAATTATTATTGAAGGATTCGAAGGAGGTAAAGTAGTAGAAGAAGAAAATAAAGATAAAATATGCATCCAATGACAACAACACATATGAGGAAGATATTGAACAATTGGAAGCACTACTAGCAACAAGATTTCATAGAGGAAAAGGCAAGTTCAAAGGTTAGTTACCCATTATTTGTTTCAATTGAAATGAAGTTGGTCATATTGTTGCAATATGTACACAGAAGAAGAATGACAAAGAAGAGAACAAGCACAAAAATAGAAGAGAAGATGATGGCAGAGACTATAGAGACAAAGGCTAGAAGTCATGCTACATTGCTAATAAACATGACTTTGATAAACATGATGATGAAGTGGTATATGTTGCAATGAAGGATGAATCTGATGAGGATGAGCCAACTGCACTTGTGACTTGTGTGAATGAGAATGATAAATGGATCATTGACAATAGATGCTCACATCACAAGACTGGAGATAAAAGAAAGTTTGTTACCTTAACCTGTTATGATGGAAATAGTGTAAGGTTTGGTAATGATGCACCATATTTGATAAAAGGAAAAGGGTCTATCAAAATCATAAACAAGATTTCATGTGACAATGCTTACTATGTTGAAAGATTAAATTATAATTTGTTAAGCGTGCCACAATTGAATAACTTGGGATGCAAAGTTGAATTTGAAAATAAAATTGCCAAGATATATGATACAAATTGGAAGTTGATTGGAAAATGTGATCAAACTAGAAGTAATCTATTCTATCTGGATATAGAGGATGCTACTTGTCTTATTGCAAAATTTGATGACGTATGGCTTTGGTACAAGGGATTGTGTCATGTTAATTTTGATAATCTAGTTAGTATTAGTAACATGCCTAAGTTGAAGAAACCTGATAATATAGTATGCAAACAATGTCAGCTAGGAAAAATGACAAAGCCAATCTTTAAAAGTAAAGCTTATACCTCTAAAGAAATACTAGAGATTATTCATACTGACTTGTGTGGACTTATTAAAGTGCAAAACTATAGAGGAGATAAGTACATAATGCTATTTGTTGATGATTACTCTAGGATGATGATAGTCATGTTTCTAAAACAAAAATTTGATGTTTTTCAGATGTTTAAGTGGTACTTGGCAAGAGTTGAAAAAGAAACAGATAAAAGTCTGAAATGCTTGAGATTAGATAGAGGAGGAGAATTCACTTCAAATGAGTTTAAGATGTTTTGTAATGATAGAGGAATTAAAAGATAGACATCTGCACCTAGGACCCCTCCACAAAATTGAATTGCTAAGAGAAGAAATATGTCAATAATGGACTGTGCTAGAACACTTATGATGGAGAAGAATGTTGCTTTGAAGTACTAGAAAGATGCTATAAATATTGCTATATATACCTTCAACTGTGTACAATTCAAGAAAGGTACTCATTCAACACCTTTTGAACTATGGTATGGATATCCACCTAATGTGAAATACTTTAAGCTATTTGAAAGAAAATGTTATATTCTTAAAGATGTTAGCAATAGAAAGCTTCATGCAAAAAGTGAAGAAGATATATTTCTTGGATACTCCACAAGAAGAAAAGCTTACAAGTGTTTAAATACTAACACTAACAAAATTGTGGGAAGTGCAAATGTGAATTTTGAAGGGTTTATAGAAGTACATGAGGCTGAACCTATAAATGAACTAGAAAAATACAAATCATTTGTATGCTTCTATGAAGTAATGCCTACTAAAGAAGATGCTACAAATCAAGTTGCAAACCAATAGCAAGTTTCAGTAACAATCAAGTCACAACTTGTGAATGCCAAGTTGCATTTAGATGCTGTTTTATAGAATGAATAAAATTTACTTTCTAATTTTGAGGTTAGTACACATGAAAGAGATGCTGAGATACCTAGCAGAGATGTACTCAGTGACACTAAAGTTGAGAGACAAAGTAGAATTAATGGAGCTGAGCTAAGATTGTCTAAATATGTCAAAAGACATCATCTTGTAGACCAAATCATTAAAAAAAAGGATGCAAGGCCAATGAAAAGAAATAGATTGAGAAGTTAATCATGTTTGTTAAGCAAGAAGGAACCTAAGACAATAAAAGATGCATTAGAAGATGATGACTGGTACAAGGCTACGGAGGAAGAAATTTAGCAGATAGAAAAGAACAAAACATGGAGTTTGGTTCCTAGACCAAAAGATAAGAATGTGATTGGCACCAAATGGGTAATTAGAAACAAGCTAGATGAGAATGGTGAAGTGAAAAGAAATAAAACAAGATTAGTTTGCAAAGGATATGCATAGGAAGAATAAATTGACCATGGTGAGACATTTTCTCCTATTGTAAGAATGGAAGGAGTGAGAATTCTACTTACTTATGCTACATACAAAGGTTTCAAAGTTTATGAGATGGATGTTAAATATACATAGAATAGCTAGAAGGATTTGTTGATGAAAATAATAAGAACATGGTATGTAGACTGCACAAAGCCTTATATGGATTGAAGCAAGCACCAATTGCATGGTATGAGAGACTTCATACTTATCTTGTGAAGATTGAATTTGAAAGGACTGATGATAAAAACAATTTGTACATTAAGACAGACAAGGACAAAGGTATACTATTATCTGAAACATTTGTTGATGATATCATATTTGGAGGACAAGATGCTTTGTGTAAGGACGTTTCAAATTAGATGAAACAAGAATTTGAAATGTCCATGTTTGGAGAGATCAAATTCTTTATGGGATTACAAGTATACCAGATGAAGTATGGTATATATATCACTTAGTCAAAATATGTCAAAGAGATATTGAAGACATTTGGATTAGAGGATTCCAAACTAGTCAAAATATGTCAAAGAGATATTGAAGACATTTGGATTAGAGGATTCCAAACTAGTAAGTACACCTATGGTGACAAGACTCAAGCTATCAAAGAATGATGATTCAACTAAGATGAATCAAATATTATAAAAATCCATGATTAGAAAATTGCAATATGTAGTACATAGTAGACCTGATATTGCATTAGCTATAGGGATAGTTGCAAGATTCTCTGCAAATTCCAAAGAGAATCACTTGATGGGCATGAAGAGAATAATGAGAAACTTGAAAGTTATAGAAGAGTTTGGTTTATACTACAAGAAGAATGAAAATTTTGAACTGAGAGCCTACACTAATGTTGATTGGGTTGGAAACATTGATGATAGAAAGAGCACTAATGGAGGAGCATTCTTCTTAGGCAAAAGACTAGTTACATGGACTAGCAAGAAGTAGAGTTGTACTTTCCAATCTACTGCTAAAGTAGAATGTATTGCTACTGCTATCAACTGCACAATCATTGTATGGATCAAATAGCTACTCAAGGGAATGAAGGAAGAAATCAAGTAGCTAGTGACACTTTATTGTGATAATACAAGTGTTATCAATATATCAAAGAATCTAGTAATGCATACAAAGACAAAGCACATTGCAATCAAGTATCATTATGTAAGAGAGTTAGTTCAAGATAAAGAGGTGAAGTTGGAATATGTTAACACAAAGGAGAAAATTGATGATATCTTCACAAAAGCATTACGTAAGGATGCTTATGAGTATCTAAGAGGTAAACTAGGGGTGATATCCCTATCAAAGGCTATGTAAGAGATAGAGGGAGAGCCTTGTAGCAAACAAGCTAATGTTCATATAATACAAATTGATGTAGTGAATCTTACTTTAGGATCTACCTAAAGTAATCACATAGCTAGAATGTTTAAATCAGTCACAAGCAAGGTGATAGAGGGAGAAATTGAAGAACCTACAAAAGCCTATATCTACATGTATTAAAGATGCCAAGTGTTTAGTATATATCTTTGGCATTGTTGTCAAAGAGGGACAAATTACATTAAATATATCAAGTGCAAGAAAAATAGTGAAGAAAGTACATCATCAGAAGAAAGAAAGAGGTAGAAATAGTAGAAACTAATCAAAAGATAAGAGAGGGAGAAAGAAATTAAAGAGCAGATATGAACAAAGAGGGAGACATTGATTACAGAAAGGATCATTATCAGAGGGAGATATTCTGCTAATCAATTTAGTATGAAAGAAATGCATAAGAAGGAACTCAGAGGGAGTTATATTTTGTTATTTTAATCAGAAGATGGAAGTTGCTGATAGAGGGAGAAATTTCAATATAAGTTTTCTTTTTGGTATTGTCTTAATATTTTAAGCTAATTAGTTTGATTAAATGACATGTTCATCATTTGATTAAGTTGGTTGATCAATTTGGTTTTCCATCAATGCCAAAAAGGGAGATTGTTGAAATCTGATTGAAAATATCATTGATTAGAAAGATTGTTATAAGGGAGATTGTTATGTGTTTCAATCATTTTTTTGTCACTGATGTCAAACCTCTTATTTGTTGGTAAGACAATTACTTATATGTTTCAAGTACTATCACTTAGTTGATTGATGAGGAGGATTTGATCAACAAGATGTAACAAAAGTGCCTAGAGGAAAGGTTGAGTTATGATTATGTAATGAAGTACAAGGATTAGTTAAGATAGTGATAACATGATGTATTAATGATATACCTAAGGTTAGAAAATGACTGGCTACACTTAGAAAGTTTAGAATAAAAAGTTAAATAAAGTTTGTCTACCAAGCTTGACCGAGTGGATAGTAGGTGCCGGGAGAAGTTAGTGCAAGCTAAGTAGAAAGTCAGTTGGAGCTAAGTGAAAAAAAATTCTAGTGGATACCGAGCAAGATAAAAGATGCTGAGTGAATTTAGTTGATGCCATGCATAGTAAAATCTAGTTGATGCTAAATGATTTTACAGTTGATGCTAAGTGGCATAGTATGTGCTGAGCATTAGAAGATTGATAATGTCAGCTGGCTGCATTATGACAAAGATCAAAGATTTTCCAAATAAAAGCCAACAAGTTTGTTTTCTTGGAGCTTGTGAACTAGGAGGAAGATAAGATTCATGAGCTGGTGGCACAAAATTTCATGTAAACCATTTTGAAGGAAAATTCAAATGGATTCTATGAGAAGTTTCTAGAGAAGACAAGATATGGGGTAGATACATTGTATCCTACCTAATCCATCCAAAACCCTAAATTAGACTATGGATAATGAGTGGGAAAATGTTCTAATTTCCTATATATAGGAATCTCTAGTCATAAAGAAAAAGAGTTAGAGAGATTGGTGTCATGTGCAAAAATCTAAGGAGGAGAAGGAATTAAGGGTTTTGCTTCAACAAATGACCTAAGAGAAATTTTTGCAATGGCGTACTAAGCTATAAGGCCTAACGAGATGAATGCTTTAAGGGTGAACAAGCTATCAAAGCTACAAAGAATGAAAGCCAAGTAGGATTAAGGACTGAATAGAGATCTATAATCTACAAGTGAAGTTGTAAGTTGAATTAGATCAAAGCTTTACTATTACTCTCTAAAAATTGTATTAGTCTAGGGTAAATCCTTTGGAGTAAGGTTGAATTAATAGTCATTGGAAAATGCTTTAACAGGGTGGCATTCCAAGTAAATGGCCTAAAATCCTCTAATAAGGCTCACTTTTAACAGGGTGATTGAGATCCCTTAACCAGGTCACATTTAATAGTGTGTATTGTAACCTTTAATAGGGTTGGCCTCTCATAGGGCATCACTTCAGAAGACTAAAAAAGGAGTAGCATGTTACTAGTGGTTTTTCACAAATTAGATTTCCATGTTAAATCATTATGTTAAATGTACCGATGAATGTGTTATGTTTCATGCTTTACATTTCTACAAGTTGATTTGATAGTAACATTTAAGTTTTTGTAGATACACATAAATGCATGCATGGGTATGAATGTTTTATGGGTTCACTGAATTGTGAGAAAAGTTTTATTTGTACATCTAGACCTTGAATAATTGATTCACCCCCCTCCCAATTATTGTAAAAGATTTCCAACACCCATTGTTCAAAATTTGATGCGTTGTAAATAACTCTTAACTTGTATTTTTTCATTTTGATCTTTTTTCAATATATTAAATATTATTATGTTTGTGTGTTTGGTATTTATTAATAATTTGGGTTAGTTAAGAATTATCTTTTTATGTTTAATGAGTGCTAAAAAAAAAAGTTTCCATGTTGTAGATCTAGTTGATATGGTTTTTACATTTAATTTTTGTCTTAGAAAATGCCATAATTTCTATATAGTTAATGTCATCAAAATTTATTTGGTTTTTTGTAGGTTTTAGTTTAGCTCATTTCATGAGGAAGTGATAGTTCTATTTTTTTTTTGGGTTTATTTTTATGTGTTCTAGTTGCATCCATAATCGCTTAGCTCACAACTTGCACCCCTTTATGGTATATTACAGGAATACCTTTCACAAGATTACACGCCTAGATTGATAGACCAAGTCAAACTTCATCATAAATTGTTAAATATTTCTTATTATTTGTCCCAATATTCTCCTATCAACAACTACAAAAATATGCAAATAAATTTGTATAGAGTTGTAGAGTATGCTAGATTAAAAAAAGGAGCAAAGAAAAATATAGGGTTATATCAAACATTACATGTACTAGAGAACCTATGGGAGGACATCAATATAGACATTGTTCTTGGCTTACCAAGTACTTAGAGATAACATGATTCAATTTTTATGGTGATTGATGATTTTTCAAAGATGATGCATTTCATTACTCTTGAGAGGAATAGTGATTTTATTCATGTGGTAGATTTGTTTTTCATAGAAGTGGTGAGATTACATGGTTTACCATAGGCTACAAATTCAAATTGAGACACCAAGTTTTTTGGGTAACTTGTTGGACAAACTGTCAATATTCCACTTTGGGAGTGATGACACGATTAACCACCTCTTCTGTTCTATAAGCCTAATAGTTGTTATAGGCATTGATAGGCCAATATTTTGGTGCAATGATAACCTTATCTGTAACAAGTGATTTTAGAGCCATATTTTAAGTTAGAATATCTTGAGATAACACTAATAGGGGATTGTTGTGTTGGCAATATGGTCATTAAGATGTCTTCAGTGTTGTCATTTATGACAACATATATTCAAAATTTCCTTTATGCATTTAGAGTTAGAAAATTGTTTAAGTGTTAGACAATTTGTAGTAGCACAAAGATAAAAATGATGTGTATGGGTGACACACTTTGAATTAGATTATGCGTAGTCAAGGATATCTTTATTACAATGTCATGATAATGTGGTTAAGTGCATAGATGTGTATAGACATTATGACATAAGTTATAGTCAAAATACTTATATAGGTTTTTCATAGAGTAGAATAGAGCATAGCAGAGAATTGAGTTGTACAACTTAAGGAATTATTTTGGTAACAAAATAATTACTATGTCATGATGAGCTGAATTTGTGTGTATTATTCCATAAGTTATTTTATAATATATCAATCATATGAACACATGAAGGCTAATTGAGGAGAGAATTACTAATTTCTAAAGTTTAAGCAAAGATCTTATCTTACGTAGATAAGTGTGCGTTGGTTGACAGTTTGTCCTCCTATTACATTTTATAACCTAACTCTTTGTACCCAATGTTTGGAGACAAAAGGATATTTACCAACAAATGGGTTAGTGTACATATTCTATCACTACCCTTTGAATGATTAGGTAAACTCCTTATGATTTGCAATGATATGTAATGCATATGTTTTTATGAGATCAAAAGTTTTGACATTATAAGCTCTTAACCTGAGAGCAATAAAGGATAACCAAATTTCTTGTAGGCACAAACAATTCAGGAAAGATGGATTTGAATAACCTATCACACTCAATGGAATGTGTATAGTAGATTATCTTGATATTTTTAACCCTTATTTCTATTTCTAAATGCATATTAACCATCTAAATGCAGAAGAGGAATGAAGAGATATGAACATGAGGGGAAATGGAATTGCTTTCACTATTAGCCTTGAATGAAATAGATTCATACACATTTATCTTTCATTTCCTAATGAAATTATCTAACATGATATGAAATTAACAAGATAAGAAACAAAACCATATATGAAGAAAGTAAATGGAATCACTATACTACAAACATCAAAGTGAAATGAAATTCCTTTGATTATTTATACAATCATACATGATTTTCTTTTAGCTCTTAATACAAAACTATTATATGCATAGGCCACAAAACATGAGAAGCAAATAGGGTAAATTGAATTAAAGACCAATTCACCATCAAGTTTGCTAACCTTTGTATTATCAAATGAGATTAAATTTATAGTTTTTCTATCATCCCCCTGTTCTAGTAGAGAAACAGTCACATAACAAAAAGAAAATAAGAATAAAACATAAAAAATATCTTATTTTCAGTATAGTGAGAATATGTGGCATCTTCTCCATTGATGATTCTAAATCTATAATTTTCTTGAAAACATACCATGACTGTTCAACTTCATACAATCTCAAAAATCCTATAGAAATCAACATTCTCTTCCTATTCCACTATTTGGCGCCAAGTCCATACAATTCATATTCCAACACTTACTACATTTTTTGAATGACCATCATCTATCTAAGATCAACGGTCCAAATTAAATCCTTATAAACCTTCTAACATGATTGAATTTAACCTTTTTCGGTGGGTCACAACTTAATGTATCTTTTTTCCATTAACTATGGTGACTTGGTGACAACCACTCATTAGCCGTGATCATGACTTGGCAACATAAAATTTAACTGCCACTTCTGACCCACAACTATGCGACTGACTAATTTTCTCTCTATCACAAACTTAACTCAATGTTTCATTTAACCATCTACAACCATGCAACCTTAAGATTTTTGCTACATCACAACCTTAACCATAGGTTAGTCTTCACCTCCTACAATGCCACAATTCCTTTATTTCTCTGAGTTGCTACCTTAATTCTTAACTCTACATCTAACCCTGATTACCTTAACTTTTCTGCGATGCTATGATTACTTCCTTTCACTCAGTCACAACCTTAACCTAGGGTTTATGTTAATCATCAGTGACCATGTGATTACCATAGATCTTTAGGATTTGATGATTGAGATTAGAACCTTACTTCTCTAGTTTTCTCTTCAGTGTGGGTCCATTTGATCCATGTGTCAAGTTCTCATATTCCTGTATTATTTAAACCTTGTGCATCTTTGGAAAGTGCAAATGCAATAGACATCAATCTTTTCAAATATGATGGTTGTCAAAAATTAAAATGAAACAAATGAGATCTAGCTGATAGATAAGCATCTAACTTTCAACTGGCTAATGGCATGCATTCTTTCATCAATTTGACTTTTCACCAACCCATGTAGCTTGTTATGATCACATCTGAACCATCCATACCTTGAATTGACAATGCACATTTGCTTATTTAATATAGAGGTTTTTGATTACTTTTAGCAACACACATTTCTTTCTCTACACTTTGATCATGATTATCTACAATGTCTTCCAAGAAAACTACAACATAGCATGAATCGTTGTATATACCATGATGAGGAAAAAAGAAAGATATCCACACCTTTTTCTGATTAGTAAAAAACATAATAAACCTCCAAAACCTAATCATCTAGCCATTGGACTAGTGCATTACTCATATGATTTCCCACATCAGGTTAGCTCAAAGGAGTGATGAGAAGAAAGGCCATCCTATTGTCAATCTAGATTTGGACTCAAGACATTGACTCAAAACCCTAGAGAAAAGAAATATGAACTAAAACTTGGGCAACAACTAGCCCTTTCTATGGATTTAAACATTATAATTCTTGAAAGAATTCTAGCATTCTCTAGTCACATAGAAAATGGGACACCTTGGAAACAAAAATATTAGACTAAACTAGGAAAAAAAAGCAACTATTTAGGGAAACAAGCAACTAAGCTAAAGAAAACTGCATGAAAGGAAAACCTACCTATCTAGCTACTATGTAGGGGTTACCTACTTTCAATTTTGCATTTGATTCAATTTCAAATCCTACCCATTATAAGAGAATGGAATAGTTTCTCCAATGGGATATGCCAATTTGAAAGAGTTATTCTAGTTTTTCTATATGATTTGAAATGGTCCTTTCCACAAAGTCTAAAACTTTTAATGCATACCTCTGGGTTGATGTCTCTTCTGCCATAGAAATGCCAAATCAACTTCCATGAATTTTCTAGACCTTGACCTTTTATCAAACAAATTCTGTACTCTTCCTTGGTGTTCAGTGATTTTATCAACCATTTCTTCTTACAGCTTGGTGAGATATAGGATTCTCTTCTCTAATCTATCTTTTAAAACATCTTCTTCTTACAATCTTTAATTTACTTGTAGTAAGCTCTAAAGGTAATGGAAAATTAGATTCCACTCCATAGACTAACTCAAGAGGTGAGATACCAATAGCTCTTTTAGGTGTAGTCCTATTAGCCCATAAATCATCATGAATCTTCTTATCCCAATTTTTTTTGATTATCTAAGAACAAGATCTTCAAAATATTAATCAAATTTTTATTACTAGATTAGGCCTGCTCATTTCCTCAAGGGAAATAATCAAAGGAATGCCCAAGTTGAATACCATTATCATAGCAATATTCAATAATCTCTAAAGAGGAAGAATAAGATGCATTATCCATTATCAAATTAGCAAGAACTCCAAACCTAACTAGTATATGCTCTTATATAATTTCACATACTAGCTTTGATGAAGTCTTCTTCATTAGCTTTGCTTCAACATATTTATTGAAATAATTTGTGGTAGTTAGTATATAAGAATGACCATGACTGGAAGGGGGATTAATTAGGCCTATAAAATCTAAACTGCATTGATGAAAAGGAGCTTCAATTACCTCTGGCTAGAGAGGTAGGGCAACAAGCTAAGGTTTAATAGTAAACATCTTGCATTTTTCATAGTTAGCAAGCCATTTATAGCCAATAATAAAATTGTCTCAAAAATTTAAATGCAATGATAGTAGAAGAGAAGTGTCCTCCAAAGGCCTCATTATGAAAAGATGTTAACAACTTTACTTGTTGTTCTTTATCCACACATCTTAAAAATGTTCCATCAATTCCTCTCTTGTATAATACATCATCATGAATCACATATTTTAATGCATTTTTTTAGAACTCTTCTTTTCTTAGTAGTCAATCCATCAAGGCATTCACCATATGTTAGAAAATAAGCAATGTTTGAGAAGCAAGGATCCTAAAGACTTACCATAAGAAATTTTGGAATATCTTTTTCTTTGAATTGTTGATCCTTTGCCAAAGCTTTACATAGTGCATTACCTCTTAGACATTTGGTTGGCTTAATTTCTATATCATATTCTTGAACCTTTGCTATCCAAAATCCTCTATGATTACAACCAACACCTTGTTGTATCAAAATACTTTTTTCAGCAAGATCAGACACATATTGTTGGATAAAATTGGTTAATTGTGTGTTGTCTTTGGTGTTACACAAATGTCATATAATTATCAATCAGTATATGCTGACCTCACTCGAGTAGTGAAGATAGTTCTTAGTGTCTTCTAAGCATTCTTATATTTTCCTTGTTCAAAAGGTAGTGTCTACCGAGTTCACTCGGGCATTGAAATAAAAGTTGCAGAAAGCAAAGTGTTAACTGAGCTCACTTGAGTAATGAAGGAAATTTGGATGGAACCAGTGCTTACCGAGCTCACTTAGTTGCCAAACGATTTTTTAAGTTTGTAGTGTTAACTAAGCTTCTGTTCATTAACAAAGGAAATTATTTTAGAGTTAGTTTCTATCGAGTTGGGTTGGCTAATGAAGGATTTTTTTAATATTTTTTTTGTATTAAGCTTAATTGATTTATCTATTGATTCCAAATGACTAAGGTGATGAATATTGATTATTCTAAGTTGTATTTGAGCTAGTTTGACAAAGTGGAAGATATAAGTATAAGACCAAGTTCTGATTTCAAAGTGTGTATGTAAGGGAATGTGCAAAATTGTGATGACAGATTGAAGATCTATTGATGAGAAAAAGAAGAGAATTTGAAGGATAAGTAGAATATCCTTGTGGTGCAGCAAATATATATTTGATTAGGATGGATCAAGTACAAGATTGAATAGAAATCTAAAATCAATAATTAGTTGCATTAAAATCAGGTCATCTCATTATTACTCTCTAACCATTGTAGCAGTGATCTAAATCTCCTAATAGAGTTGGCTGAATAGCTATTTGCAAATCCTCTAACAAGGTGACAATTCTATTGAATTGTTCTCAAGACCTCTAACAAGGCCACTCCTAATAGGGTGATTAAATCCTTTAATAGGGTCACACCTAATAGTGCATTTTGTAACCTTTATCATGGTTTTCTCTTAATAGGGCTTACTTCAAAAGAGTAAAAATCAGTAACTAGTTGTTGGTGGTTTTTCCCAAATCAGGTTTCCACATTAAATCCTGGTGTCAAATGTGTTCATGTTATTTTCTTTATGTGTTTGCAACTAAGTTAAAGTAATGGTAATCATAGATAACATCTAATGATTTTTGTGTTAATCTTTTACCGAGCTAATCTAGTTACTACCAAGTTATAACATTCTGTGTGTTTACTGTGCTTCAACAATATTCATTTATCTGTTTGCATTTTGTACTGACATCTAAAGGATCTAGGATTTATTTTTATAGTAGCTAATTCACTCCTCCCCTCTCAGTTACTCCTCTTATATTTCCAACAATTGGTATTAGAGCTCTTACTGCTTATAGAAAAGGTTTTAAGGACCTAAGCTAAAGATCAGGATGTCTTACAAAAGAGAGATTCCCAACTTAAATAGAAAAAAATTTGTAGCATGGCAAGGACTTATGAGATTACATTTGGCTATCATCAATGATTTAGGTTGTAAGTATTTTGATGCTGAATATAAGACCCCATTAGAACATTATCAGTTGAAGACATTGTTGAAAAGAAGAATCATAATATCACGATGATGGATATTGCATTTGCTCTTAGTTATTATGAATTTGATGAGGTAAAAGATTGCAAAACTACTTTTTTAATGTGGAACAAACTGAAAGATATCTATGGAGGAGATGACAATGTAAGAAGAGCCAAAGTAGAAAGCCTTGGAGGACAATTTGATAAAATGAGAATGAGAGAAGATGAAAACATTTAAAAATATGTGAAAAGGATCAAGGCCAATGTAAGTGCAATGAAAGCATCTAGAGGAGACATCAAGGAGGAAACTATTGTAAGTAAAGTACTTAGAACTCTTCTTCCTATTTATGTAATTAGATTATCTACTATTCAAGAAATGAGATGTGATCCAACTAATAAAATAAGCTTGGATGCTCTAGTTGAAAGATTAATAGCTTTTGAGTTAGACAATTATGATAACTATGTTCCTGTTTCAAAGAATATTAAATCTACATTTAAAAATAATCTTTCACTCAAAGAAAAGGATAAAAAGTCAAAATCTAGTCAATTAGGAAGTGAAGAAGATGGATTATTAGAAGAAAGTTTAGACAGTGATCTTGAAGTTGTTAAAGCCCTACTTGCAAGGAAGTATTCCAAAGGAAGAGGAAAGTACAAAGGTAAAGTTCCTCTAATCTATTTTGTTGTGAATAAATTGGTCACATTGCTACTAGGTGTCCAAATAAGGAAATTAAAGATGAGAAGAAAAGAAATAAGCATAAAGGAAAGAAGGACTCCAAGAACTACAAGAGCTTCAAGGACAAAGGTAAGAAATCTTGTTTTATGTCTAAAGATTCTGATAATAGTGAAGATGAAATGGTTTATATTGTTGTGAAAGATGAATCTGATGATGAAGGAGATAAGATGGCACTTATCTCTCATGTTGGTAAAAATGATATATGGGTTATTGGTAGTGGCTACTCACATCATATGACTAGAGACAAAACAAAATTTGAGCATATGTGACAATGCTTATTGGGTTGAAGGACTAAAGCATAATCTACTGAGTGTGGCATAGCTAAATAACATTGGATTCAAGGTAGAATTCATAAATGGATAGGCCAAACTACTGGATGGGAAAGGAAATTTGGTTGGAATTGGAAAGAAAACAAAGGTAATCTATTTTATCTTGATCTCAGTGAATGTTCATGTTTTATTGCTCAAGTAGAGAAAAGCTAGTTATGGTACAAAAGGCTATGTCATGTGAATTTTGATAATCTGGTTAAGATAAGAAAACATAAAAGAGTAAGAGGTATTCCTAGTTTGAAGAAGCCTAACATGGGTCTATGCAAGAATTGCCAAATTGGTAAGATGGGAAAGATAAGCTTCAAGAGCAAAGACTATTAGTTAGAAGAAGTCTTAGAAATTGTTCATAAAGACTTATGTGGACTAACTGGAACAAAAATTTATAGTGGAGAAATTTTTTTCATTCTTTTTGTGGATGACTATTCTAGAATGATGATAGTAATGTATCTAAAAGGAAAATCAGAAGCCTTTAAAAAATTAAAGTGGTATCTAGCAAGTGTAGAAAAAGAAATTGGAAAGAAGTTGAAATGCTTGAGATTAGATAGAGGTGGTGAATTTATCTCCCATGAATTCAATAATTTTTGCATTGAAAGAGGAATCAAAAGACAAGTATCAGCCCTTGGTACACCATAGCAGAATGGTATTTAAGAAAGAAGGAATAGATCTATCATGGATTGTGCAAGAATCCTGATGGTTGAAAAGAATGTTACTCTCAAATATTGGAAGGAAGCAATCAGCACTATAGTTCATAACTTTAATAGAGTTTAGTTGAAGAAAGATTCAAACAAGACACCTTATCAGCTATGGTATGCCTACAAACCTAATGTGAGTTACTTGAAAGTATTTGATAACAAATGTTATAGACTGAAAGAATCTAGAAAAGGAAACTTTGATGTAAAAGGTGATCAAGACAAAATGATAAAAAGTGCACATGTTAGAATTAATGAATATGTAGAAAAGAGTGAAGAAGAAAGCAGTGATGAGGCATATTAATGTCTCAAATTTGATATAGTTTTTATATAGTGTAAACTTACTGTTTGAGCCATGTGAAAAACATTTCCAAAATATCTATTTTAAATGTCTTGTGAACTTATGCTGAATGTAGCTAGAACCTATTAAACCTATGAATAGTGGATATGACATACCTTGCTTAATATTATATATAAAGTGCAGTATTTCATATAAATATTTTAAGCTATGTTTTAATATTTGAATGAGAGTACAATTTTTTTTTAATGTGTTTGAATGTTACTAATTTTTAGGAAATGGAGCAGTGGCATAGAGAGTGGTAAGAATTGTATTAAAGGAGTAATGAAGACTAGTCATAGCATGAGAAGCATTGGTCAGTTCCAAGTGATAAGTCACTTCTGCAAGAGGAGTTATTTCAAGAAGCCTGACTTGTTACATTATCTACAGACCATTATTTTGTTGCTCAATAAATGTTCTAAAAGTCATGGTTGACATCCTACTCTTTTTCTATTGATGATGTTTGCTCATGAGTTTTTATGTTATGTTTGTAATAAGTTCCAATCCTCTATATATATGGAGAGTTAGAGTTGGTTAGGGAGATTTTGAAGTTGTTTTCTCTGTTCTCTATGAATTGTTTAGTCTTTTAACAAAAGAAGAATTCTAATGAGAGAGTGATTTTGGATTACCTGTTGTGTTCTTAGTTAGTTGAATCCAACCAAGGGGGCCCACTTGGGTGGTGGAATAGATTTAGGTAGAGTAGATTAGTTTCTTGCAATTTCCTATTTAAGAGAGATTTACTATAGTAGTCTTGCACCATAGTTACTATGAATGTTCTTGCAACACTTGTGGAAAATGATCATGGTGGATGTTTGAATTGTAAATTGGTTTAGAATTCCCTTTTTTGTAGTTTCTACAATTCTCTGTTGATAATCTAACTATATTTACTATTCTGAATTAGTAGTATAGATTCCTTTCATGCATTTTACTTTCTTGTAGCATAGGTTTTAAGACTCTTAAAGGAACTTGGTGCACATACTATGCTGATCCATTTCAAGTCCTACATCCTTGGGTTGAAAATTCAAATGTATTTTCATAATGGAATAGATAGTTCTCAAAATAGATATAGTACCCTTGTTAGAGGAATAGTGGTGTGATTATGTTGATCTATTATAGAAACTTGCATTTTTGGCACCATTGTTAGGGATGGTGTCAAACTAGAAACCTTCACGAGCCCTCTATTTCTAGATTAATGTGTTAGTTAGAAACCACAAGATTGAGTGCTTGATTCACAAGTCACCAATTCAATTGCATGCACTGAAGAGGAAGACCATGAGATGAATATGGGAGATTTCATCCACAGGAGCCTGCTAATCTGAACAAAGAAATTGAAGAAGAAGCTAAATTGCCTTTTTCAGATGCAAGCCCTATTTTTCCTACAAAATCATCTTCAAGCACAAAACCTTTGGATACAAGTGGTCTTCAACCTTTTGCTGAAATTTTGGCTAGTTTTCTTGATAGTAATGCTCCAAATCCACCAGTTGTTAATAATCCAGTGCCCAATATCCCTTTTCAATAGCAACCTCATAATCAAATACCTCCAGTAATGGCACAAACTACTTTTCCATTTCCTCTCCCAAGCCTTGTAACTAATGTTAATCTCAAAATATACCTCCAAACACTCTTCCAAAGTTTAATGGCCTTGCAACTAAAGATCTTGATACTTTCTTGTTTGAGTTTGACATACTCTATCATGGATTTGATTAAAACACGAATGCCCATAGGCTAAAATAATTTCCAAAAAAACTAAAAGAGTCAACTTTACGATGGTTCATGGGTTTAGGAGCCAATGCAATAGGTACTTGAGATGAAATGCAAACTCTATTTCTAGACAAATACAAAGAGTATTGCAAGGCAAATGATTCAAGAGGAGATGATATCTTTAGAATATCACAAAAGGAGGAAGAAACTCTAGAAGACTATGTTTCATGTTTCTTGCATACACTGTAGAAGAACCCTCAACATGTGTTGTCTGAGGATTCACAAAATGTAGTCTTTTTGAGAGGTGTGAATGATAGTTGTCTAGAAGCATTAGACTTGATAGCTAGTGAAGATGTGTACCAATATTTTTGGGATGACCTCAAGAAAAATTGTCTTAATTACTCAAGATCAACCATGAAGAAAGGAAAAGGACACCAGAATACAACTACTAAAGGAATCAGTTAGGGTATTGCAAAGTTTGAGATATCTAATCCACTCTCAAACTTCAAGTAAGACATTATAAATGATGTCACTACCCATCTTGACATAATGATTGCAAAGAAGAAACATGCAAAAGCTAAGGTACAATTAGTTGAGTACTGCCCACATTGCCAGAAGCAGAAGAAAGATTGCCAATGAAAATTGGTCACTAGCATGGAAAACTAGCATCTTCCAATTGAGTACATCAAGATAGATGGAGATGATGAATAAGTAATTTTTGTTGCTCAAAATTGGCCATGGGCCCAATGTCAAGGTATGCCTCAAGACCCTTTGCAAAATACAAATCTATATGGTAATTAATGGCAAAATTATAATACCCAAGGTCCTCCACAATATAGTCAACCTAATTGGAATAATGCTTCACAAAATAATCCACAACAACCTTAATGGCCTTAGAATTCCCAACCTTCTTGGCAAAACCAACAGAATAATCAATGGTAGAGCTAGAATAACCAATGACAACCACACAAGGGGAATTGGTAGTCTACAAATCAATGGAGAGGACCTCAATAATTGCCTAACCAAAGTACTAGTAATCCACAATTACCACCTCTAGTCCTACAACCTACACTAACGCCACCACCTATGAGTCTTGGACCTCAAAAGAAAACCCAGTTAACTACACAACCTTAGGCAAATCCAAATAAGCAGTAGTCACAACAACCCATGTACTCTACTGATGCTCAGCAATATCCTACTTACACTCTAAACGTTGCAAATATACATTTGAGATCTAGTGCAACCATACCAACACCAAAACCACCTCTTATAACTAAAATACTAGATGCTCCTCCAGCATTAGAACCCCCAATTTCTAAAGACGTTGACCCAACTAATGTGACTATTTTAGCTCAAGCCTAGCCAGTAGTTGAACCTCATTTTCTAGAGAAGCTCATAGAAGGTAAACCTGTACAAATAGAGGAACAATATTTGGATCTTATTGGTTAGTTAAAGAACATGCATGTCCAAATACCCCTATTCCAAGCTATTAAATATGTTCCTATCTATGGTAAATCCATTAGAGAAGCCTGCCTGAAGAAGCCTAGGAGGAAGAAAAAGGACCCAACTATAGTCCATGTTGTGGGACAATTAGCTGACATTATGTTAGGAAAATTGATCATTCCTAAATATTTTTATCCAGGTAGTCCAGTTGTAAATGTGATTATAAATGGTCAGTCCATTAAAAATGCTTTAATTGATCTTGGTGTTGCTCTAAATATAATGACCAAGGATACAATGGAGAAGTTGAAAATAGAAGGATTAAGGGCTACTCCATTAATTTTTCAACTTGTAGATAGTTCTATTATCACTCCTGATGGGATGATAGAAAATATAGTTGTAACCCTAGACTCTCTAGAGTACCCTACAGATTTCATGATTCTATCTCCCAAAGTAAATTTTTTTGGTTACCTTGTCATTCTAGGATGACCATGGTTAGCTATAGCTAATGAAAATATAAGTTTTACGTCAGGGAATATGACCATATTTAATGGTCAAGAAACAAAGAAATTTGATTTATATCCTCCAATACAACCACAACTAGATTTAAGCACATCTATCTGGCTAGATTTAGGGGATGAAGAAGAAGAGTTAGACTCTATAGCATAGCTTATGATGTTACATAGACAATCTTTCCTAAAGTTTTAGGAAGAGGATTCATTAATTTAGAGTATCCATACTAACACTTTTGTGGTAGAAAAAGATGTATTTGATAGTTCCATGTTAGAATTAACCAAATATGAGGAATGTAATGAGAATTATATTCTTCTCAAAGAACCAAACATTATTCATCAACTCCTACCATGTGAATTAGATACAATTCCAATCTCTAAAGCTGCTGGCTTTTTCATGGGACTATGAGGATATGAAAGGCTTGAGTCCTACATTATGTACTCATAGAATATACATCAATTAAGGGTGCCTATCATGCTATCAACCCCAAAGAAGGATTAATCCAGCCCTTAGAGAAATAGTTAAAACTAGATTGCAAAAATTGCTTGATGCTAGTTTTATTTATCCTATATTTGATAGTAGATGGGAGTCACCCCTGGTCATAGTGCCTAAGAAGGGAGGGAAATGATAGATTTGTGTAGATTACAAAGAATTGAATAAGGCAACCAAAAAGGATCACTTTCCTTTACCATTCATAGATCAAGTTCTAGACACTCTGGCTAGAAAGAAGTATTTCTATTTTCTAGATGGGTATAGTGGTTATAATCAAATAAGTATTGCTCCTGAAGACCAAGAAAAAACCACATTTACATGCCCATGGGGTAATTTTGCATATTCTATTTTTCCATTTGGCTTGTGTAATGCTCCTACTATTAGATTGTGGTGATTTAACATGGTTCACCCAATCCCTAGGCTATTTCCACCAAACAACAAGTCTGATCTTATTACAATCCAATGATTACAACCTGATTACAATTCATTATCCTTTACAACTCAATATTGCTGCAAGAACCAGTTTCACA
The DNA here is from genome assembly GCA_028749045.1 of Cupressus sempervirens. Classification (NCBI taxonomy): domain Eukaryota; kingdom Viridiplantae; phylum Streptophyta; class Pinopsida; order Cupressales; family Cupressaceae; genus Cupressus; species Cupressus sempervirens. Next base: position 139,513,116 of record CM053786.1, read on the forward strand.
TCACAACTTAACATAATAAAAAATACCTAACCCTGAGCCCTTTTATACAAGTATTTTATGTCATTTTAGGGTTACAACATGTTAGCCATATGTTGGCTACAATGTCGGCCACGGCCCAAAAAAAGTTTCGGGGCACTGCCCCAAACCCTAAAAAATTTATGAAGTATGTACAATACTTTCTTGATCAATCACCACAATCATAATCTCCCACTTGGGGATTGATCAAGCTCCACACTAAACAACAATCTCCCACTTGGAGACTGCTCCTATAGCAATATCACTACCACATGGGGCTCCCACTGGATCAAACCACCCTGGACTCTACTATTCTTTTATTCATATTCGGTCTAGAAGACCAACCAAAGCTAAAGAGGAGTTCAACTTCTCCCTTGTTACTACCTTTTTCAATATATCTACTAGATTGTCATTTGTATGTATCTTCTCTAGCTTTAACTGTCCATCCTCCAAAACTGACTGAATGAAATGGTACCACAACTATATGTGTTTGGTCTTAGAATGTAGAGCTGAATTCTTTGCAAGATGAATAGCACTTTGACTATTTGTAAAAAAATAATTATCCTTCTGAGGATGTCCCAATTCTTCCAAGAAGAATTGAAGCCATATCATCTCCTTGGTTGCCTTTATAGAAATTACATACTTTGCCTTTGTAGTGGATAAAGCATCAACCTTTTGTAAATTAGAAACCTAGCTCACAGCTACCCCACCAACAGTAAAGACATAACCTATAGTACTCCACTTGTTATCAATATCCCCTACCAAATTTGAGTCAACATAGCCCTATAAATTAGTAGTAGAGCCCCCAAAATGTAAACACTTGTTGGATGTTCCTCTCAAATATTTGAGAATCTATTTGACTACATTCCAATGCTCAATTCTTGGATGACTCATATACCTGCTAATGACTCCCACTGCATGTGTAATATCTGGCCTAGTACATACCATAGCATACATCAAGCTTCCTATAGCTGAAGCATATGGTACCTTGGAAATATTATCCTCCTCTTCCTGTGTCTTAGGATATATCTCCTTAGTCAATTTCAAATGACCAGGTAAAGGTGTGTTGACAACTTTAGCATTCTCCATAACCTTCTCCACATAATCAGCCTAAGATAGCTTCAATGTTCTGTTCTTCCTATCTCTAGAAATTTTCAAACCAAGGATTTATTTTGCTGCCCCCAAATGCTTCATAAAAAATGCATGTGCTAATTGGATTTTTAGCCCCTTAATGTGATCCATGTTAGACCCAGTGACAAGCATATCATCAAAATATAAACATAAAATAATATAGCTATCATCATCCAACCTCTTAAAGTAGACACAATGATCTGAATGACACCTACTATAACCATGCTCATGCGTAAAACTGTCAAATTTTAGATACCACTGCCAAGGTGCTTACTTCAAACCATATAAACTTTTCTTTAATTTGCACACTAAGTTCTCCTTACCTTTGACTGCAAATCTCTATGGTTAGGCCATATATATCTCTTCATCCAAATCTCCATGAAGAAAGGCTATTTTAACATCTAGCTACTCTAAATGCAAATCTTCAGTAGCCACAAGACTTAAAATAGTACAGATAGAAGTCATTTTAATAGTACAGATAGATCTATTTTTTCTTTTAGTAATTCCATTTTGTGGGGGAGTTCTTGGGGCTGATGTTTGTCTCTTGATTCCTTTGTCATTGCAGAATATCTTGAATTCATTTGATGTAAATTCACCACCTTTGTCCGATCTCAGGCATTTCAAACTTTTTCCTGTTTTCTTTTCAAATCTAGCCACATACCACTTAAACATTTGAAAAGCATCATATTTTTGCTTTAAAAACATAACAGTCATCATCTTGGAATAATCATTAAAAAAAAACATTATATATTTGTCTCCTTTGTAGCTTTGTACTTCCATTGGACCACATAAGTTAGTATGGAATAACTCAAGTACTTCTTTAGATGTATAGTTTTTACTTTTGAAACTTGACTTGGTTATCTTTCCTAGCTAACATTGTTTGCACATGACATTTTCAAGTTTCTTCAGTTTAGGTAAACCTCTAACTTTCTTCATTTTACTGATATTGACCAGATTATCAAAGTTGACATGATATAGCCTTCTATGCTATAACCATATATCATCAAATTTTGCAACGAGACAAGAGGTATTTTCCAGATCAAGATAAAACATATTACTTCTTGTTTGATCTCCTTTTCCTATCAATCTACCATCAGTATCATAGATTTTTGCAGTTTTATTTCCAAATTCTACTTTGCAACCTAAATTGCCTAGCTGTGAGACACTTAGCAAATTGTAGTTTAGTCCTTCAACATAGTATGTATTATCACATGAAATTTGTTCTATAAGCTTAATGGAACCTTTTCCTTTGACTTGACATGGAGCATCATTACCAAATCTAACACAATTTCCATCATACTGAGTAAAGTTAACAAACTTACTTTTGTCTCCTATCATGTGATGTGAGCATCCGCTGTCTATGATCCATTTATCATTATTGTTCATGCATGTTACCAGTGCTATTATCTCTTCTTCATCAAATTGGTCCTTCATGGCCACATAAACAACTTTATCATCATTATCATCAGAATCCTCTTCAACAATATAACACTTCTTGCCTTTGTCTTTGTAATCTCTCTTATCATCTTCTCTTCTATTTTTGTACTTGTTGCCTTCCTTGTATTCCTTTTTCTGGGTACACCTTGCAACAATATGTCCTACTTCATTGCAATTAAAAAAAATTGTAGGCATCTTACCTTTGAATCTTCCTTTTCCTTTGTGAAATCTTCTAGCTAGTAGTGCTTCCAATTGTTCCACATCTTCCTCATCAATGCTACTATCACTAGATACATATTTCATCTTTCTTCTTTCTTTCTTTGATTTCACCTTATCAGCATATTTTAATGATAGCTTGGATTTGAAAGTAGATTCAACATTCTCAGGTCTGTAGTTGTTGAAGTTAGATAACTCAAATGCAGTGAGTCTTCCTACTATGCCTTCAAAACTTAGATTGTTTCCTGGCACACATCTTAGCTCTTGTATTACTGATACTCTAATAGCATAGGTAGGGAGCAAGGTTCTTAAAAACTTACTATTAACAGTATCATCATCTAATTGACCATTCAAGCATCTCATTGCACTTACCACTTTGTTTATTCTAGCAGCATACTGAACAACATCCTCACCTTCTTCCATTTTCATATCATCGAACTTTCCTCTAAGAATTTCTCTTTTTTTCTCTTTGGACATTCTGATCTCCTTCATAAATTCTAGACAGGGCTTTCCACATTTTGAATGCAGTGTCACATTCTTTGATATCATCAAATTCAACATAGTTGAGTGCAGAAGCAATTTCCAGCATTGTTTGATTGTGTTCCTGTTTGTTTTTTAAATCTTCTGCATTAGGAGCACCAGTTGGATCAACATATTCAATATCAATTGAATTTTAGGCATAATCTCCTATGGATCCAAGATGTAGCTTCATCAAGATTTGCCAAGCAAAAAAGTTGTCTTTGTTGAGCTTGGGAGCTTCTCTCTTAGGCATTTTGATCTTTTCTACTTCTGGTCCTTTTAAGCTAAATCAGCAACTGAGGCTCTGATACCAATTGTTATAATTCATTAGAATAACTGAGAGGGTGGGGTGAACCAGTTATTCAAGGTCCAAATTCCATAATAAAGCTTTTTCTCTTTTCTCTACAAATCCTTAATGGTGCATAACTGAACTTATCATGCATGCAATTTAAATATTGAAATAACTAATAAAAGTAAACATGCATCACACCATAAAACTAAGAATTTGATAACCCAGAAACCCTCCAGGAATAAGAAGGTAAAACTGGGGTGGGGATGATACCCACAAAATAACTGCGTAATTGATTTTAACCACTTCTGATGGTCTGCCTTGTGAAAAGCCTACCCTGTTAAAGGCTACAACACATTGTTAAATGTGACCTTGGTAGAGGATTTCACCAAACTGTTAGGAATGGGCCTAGTTAAAGGACTTTGGAACATTCACTTGGAATGTCACCTTGTTAAAGGATTTTCAATATGGCTATTAAACCAACCTAAGTCCATAGGATTTATCTTAACTGTTACAATTGCTAGAAAGTAACAACAATGGCTTTGATTTGATACAACTTATAACATAATTTGTAGATTACAGATCACACTTTAGTTCAATCTGTTGCTTGGCTTTTAATCACTTTAGTTCTGTTAGCTTGTCTTCCTCTCAAGCTTTGTTTCCTTGAGTCTTCTTTACTCATCATACCAATGTAATCATATTTGTGGTCATCCAGCGAAACAGAGTATTCTTTGCTCTCTTTCTCCTTAGCACTTTTGTTTAGCAACTCATGTTTTTATAGTTTCTCACCACCACTCTACGGCTTTGTGACCTTATGACTACTTAAATAAAAATCTGAAATATCTTTCCCACTCAATTCTCCCTCTCCAATTTTAGGGTTTCAATGGATTAGGTAGGATACAATGTATCTATCCCATATTTCTTCTTTATCTAGAAACCTTGTCTAGCATCTAGTTGTATTCACTAAAAACCTTTTTACATGGTGTTCTGTGCCACCAGCTCATCACTCTTATCTTCTATCTTGTTTACAAACTTCTAGGTAACAACCTTGTCAGCTTAGATCTAGCGAATCTTCGATTTCAAAATAATGCAGCAACTCGACATTATTGGTTTACTGATACTCAGCTTGTTCTGTGTTACTCGACACTTGTATCCTACTTGGCATCTATATCTTTACTTGACACCTGTTTCTTGCTCAACACTTGATGTTTACTTGGCACTTGTATCCTGCTCGGCATCTATATCTTTACTTGGCACTTGCTTTCTGCTCAGCACTTGATATTTACTCGGCACTTGATATTTACTTGGCACACTCTAAAAGTGAACTTGCTCAGCTTCAACTAAGAATCTTTTCGGCACTAACTAGCTTGCTCAACATTCTCTTATGAACTTAGTTAGGTTATCACAAATAACATAGCTAAACCCTTACATCTTTGATATATTTAATGTGTCTATTATATGTGTCTTAGAATATGTCAACAATACACTATTTCATCAATGGCTTAGCTGATCCTTGTACTTCATTACAACATCATAACTTCAACCTTTCTCTAGGTATTGTAGTTACATCTTATTGATTGCTGCCTCCTTGTCAATCAACCAATTGATAGTATTTGGATCACTAAAACAATTGTCATTCCTGCAAGTAGCAAGTTTGACATCAATGAAAAAAAAATGATTGAAAACATTCTTTGCTAGTTCCATCATTCTTATTCAATCATTTCCAATAGTATCAGAATCTACAACAACTATTTTTTCTCCCTGCTCAATTGCAACAATTGTTCCTGAACATTCATTTTTCTCTAACACAATCAAAGTAGACAAAAGAATATGACCTATACAAAGATATAAGGTGCCTAATTTCACACCTTTTGCTACTACAAGGGAACCTTTTGTAACCTTCCAATTTTTATCATTAAAAGTAACTACACAACCCTCATCACCAAGTTGCACTACTGAAATTAAATTCCTACTTAGCGTTGGAACATGTCTTACATATGTAGTAGCCAATGATTCCCATTCTACAACTTAATCTTAATTTTTCCCTTTCCAACAATTTGAAAGGGTTCATTATCCCCCAAATAAACTAGCCCAAAATCCCCTTGGACATAATCAATGAAATAACCTCTATGAGGTGTAGCATGAAATGAAGCATCAAAATCTAAAACCCATGAATCATCAACAGTTTCTAAAGACAAAAGCAAAGCATCCTCTTTAGATTTGTTAGTTACCACATTTGCCTCCTTGTCTCCATCTAGTTTATCTCCATTTTTCTTTCAATTCTAGCAATCTTTCTTTTTATGACCTAGTTTACCACAATACTAGTAGTCGTTCAGTCCTCTCAATTGAGATCTCTTCCCCTTTGACTTTCCTCTTGATTTCTCACAATTTCCAGAGTTACTTCTTCTCTCAGTCATTCTACCCCTACTTTGTGCATTCAAAGAACTTCCTGATGTATATCCACTTGAGGATTTCCTATGATTTTCCTCACTCGAAACAATATTGATCACATCATCATATTTTAGGGTATTAGATATAGGAACATAATTACTCACAGCCATTACCAAGCCATTCTAGCTTTCAAGAAAAGAACACAAAATCAAGAGAGCCCTGATTTCTTCATCAAAATTGATACCCACAGAAGATAACTGACTAGTAATAGTATTAAACTCATTTAAATGATCTGCAATAGATCCACCTTCTGCCATTTTCATATTAAATAAATGCTTTATGAGAAATACCTTGGTTGAATCAAAGGGCTTTTCATATAGTGTCACTAGGGTTTTCATAAACTCTTATGTTATCTTTTCTTTTGTAATATTAAATGCCATCGATGGTGCTAGGCATAATCGAATGCTTCCAAGTGTCTTTCTATCCAAAAGATCTCATTCATCATTTGACATAGATCCCTGATTCTTGGCTTTTCCTTCCAATGGCTTCCATAAATCCTTCTGATAAAGATAATGTTCCATTTGCATCTTCCATAACTTTAAATTCTACCCATTAGACCTATCAACCCTCAACTTACCCTCATTTACCATCACTCCCACTCAATCATGAGACTTTCCTATAGAGGATAACTGAAAAACAACCTTGCTTTAATACCACTTGTTAGGATTAAACCACAGACATAAATAACAATTACATGCAAGTATAACCAATAATAGAAAATAATAGATCACACAGAAAAGAACACAAGGCACCAAGATTTAATGTGGTTCACCCAATCCTTGGGCTATGTCCACCAAATAGCAAGTATGATCTTATTAAAATCAAATAATTACAACCTGATTACAATCTGTAATCCCTTATAGCTCAATACTGCTGCAAGAACCAGTTTCACATCACAACTTAACATAATGAAAAATACCTAACCCTAAACTCTTTTATACAAGTATTTTATGTCATTTTAGGGTTACAACATGTTAGCCATATGTCAACCATATGTCAGCTAAAATGTCTACCATGGCCCAAATTTTTTTTGGGATGTTGCCTCGAACCCCAAAGAATTTATGAAGTATGTATAGTACTTTCCTGATCAGTCACCACAATCTAACACCTACAACATTCCAACGAGTTGTAATCAATATTTTTGCTGATATATCACATGATTGTATGGAAATATGTATGGATGATTTCACAACATTTAGAGTCACCTTTGAAGAAGCCATGATGAATCTTGAAAATGTTCTTATCTTATGTAAAGAACATAATCTAGCACTTAATAGTGAAAAATGTTTCATGCTCATGTAGGAAGGAGTGGTACTTGATCATTTCATATCAGCTATAGGAATACAAGTGGACCTAGTTAAGATAGAGGTAATTCTAACACTGCCTATACCTACAAAACTAAAAGATGTAAGATTTTTTTTTGGTCATGTTGGATATTATAGGCATTTTGTATAAGATTTTAGCAAAATAGCTAGTCCTTTGTACACATTGTTAACTAAGGAAGCTGAATTTCTTTGGACACCTGAATGTAATGAAGCCTTCCTATAGCTTAAGAAACTTCTCAATATGGCACCAATTTTACAAGGAACAAATTGGTCAATTCCATTTCATATTCATATTGATGCATCAACCTAAGCTGTAGGAGTTGTATTAGGACAAAAGTTTGGTAATCTAGCCATCTACTATACTAGTAAAAGCCTTCATGGACCCGAGTTGAATTACATAGTAATAGAAAAATAACTTTTAGCTATAGTCTATGCAATGAAGAAATTCAAACATTATGTGACTAGATATTCTATTTCTGTTCATACTGATCACTCAGCTATAAGGTATTTAATGAACAAACTAGTTGTCATTGGTAGATTGGCAAGATGACACTTGTTATTACAAGAATTTGATATTACTATTATTTATAAGCCAATAAAATCCAACATAGTTGTAGATTATTTGTCTAGATTCACCATTGCTAATGAATATCCAACTCTAATTGAAGACATCTTTCTAGATGAGCACCTGTTCAATATAGCAACTCATACACCATGGTATGTAGACATTACAAATTATCTTGCTGCAAATAGACTAGCCCCACACTTCTCTTATAAAGAAAAGAGAAAGATAGCAAAGAAAAGTTTTCAATATTCTTGGATAGATAACTATCTCTTCTATGTAGGACTAGATCAAGTTATGAGAAGGTGTGTCAAGGAAGATGAGATATATAATATACTACATGCTTGTCATGATGAACATGTGGAGGGCATTTTTCAGGGAAAAGACCAACACTGAAGATACTTACAATAAGATATTATTGGCCAACCCTACATAAGGATGCAATGAGACATACAACTAATTGTGAAAAATGCCAAAGGATGGGTTGACCAACCAAAACTGATGAGATGCAACTCACTCCATAGGTTGTGGTCATACCTTTTGATAAGTGGGGCATGGATTTCATAGGTCCAATTGACCCACCATCAAATGGAAAATCCTACATCTTAGTATGTATGGATTATGTAACTAAATGGGTGGAAGTTAGAGCAATGAAAAATGCCAGAGATGAGAAAGCAACTAAGTTCTTGTATGGAGAAATATTCACCCATTATGGAGTGCCTAGAGAACTTTTTACAGATCAAGGAGCTCAATTTACATCAAATTTGATTACTGAGGTTACGAAAGAGTACAACATAAGGCACCATAAATCTAGTCCTTATCACCCTCAAGAAAATAGGCAAGCAAAGGCTACCAATAGAGAACTTGAAGCCATTCTAATGAAAATAGTACACATACACAAGAAGGATTGGACAAGTAAATTAACTAAAGCTATTTGGGCATACCGAACCACATGGAAGACAAGAACTGGATTCACTCCATTTGAGCTTGTCTATGATAAAGCAACAATGTTGTCTATTGAATTTGAACACAAGGCACTGCACACTACTTTAGAGTTGAACATCAATCTTCCTACAACACAACAAGAGAGACTCCTCTGCCTGAATTCGCTAGATGAAATATAAAAGAGAGCTTTAGAAAGAATAGAAATTATTCAACAAGAGTGAAAGTAGTGGCATGATGCACATCTTAGGAATAAAAAATTACAAGCAGGAGATTGGGCCCTTCTCTATGATTCTTGCTTCAAAGAGAATCCAGTGAGATTGCAGACTCAATGGTTAGGGCCTTATGAAATTCAACATGTATTTGACAATGACACAATGCAACTAACAACCATTGATCCTATTTAGTTTAAGTTACCTGTAAATGGCCATAGGTTGTGCCTCTATCATAAGCCAAAGACTAAAGCATAGTTCCTACAACAATTCCAACCAACTAGTGCACTAGCTCTTCTGAACACAATTCCTACAATAGAAGATGAAAATTTTCTTCGTGCAGCCATACAATGGTAGAATTTTAGGAACCTTCATAATAAAACCTCATTTAAATATGAGGCCCCATTCTTCCATTCACTTTTCTCTTTCTTCATATGAACCCATCTCATTTCTTTATCTACCATCCACCCACACTCTATTTTTCTTGCTTTTAATAAACAAAATTGTTAGCACTTTCTGTGATCATTAGCCTTCACCACCTCATCAATTTGCATGTAGATGTATAATCTCAAATTTGTAGGTATAACAATTTATTTTACTCTTTATTCATTTTTAGAATATAGGTTTCATTATTTATATCTAATACTACAATATATATATCATATAAGACTTAAGCCAATTTCTTCTTCCCACACCAAAATTTTTAAAGTGAGGACACTTGTCAACTTTTAGTGGGGGGACAGGAGCATGTAGTAATTTCCAAATGTCACCTCCACATTGTCCTAGTCATATCTACATTAAAGGATCTACTTTGGCGATAGTCTAGTAGTTTTCATTTCATTAAATTTTAAAATTGTTCTGTATCTGCCATACCTTTTATTATAATTTTTGGGAAAAGGTCTACTATACTTGACATGATTGAAAGGACTAAGAGCTATTATGGGAAAATTTATAGTGAAATACTCAATGTCCTCCATCATTAATGTATCATTATTCTACATGCTAAAAATAAAGGGGTCTTGATTATGAGAAGTGGTAATAGCATACGACATTCTGAAGATTAGTTTTGAAGTTTAGAAAAAGTAAATTTGTAGAGGTAAGAGGGGAAATTTTTTGTCACAGTAGCAAGAGTGGAAGCCACACATTTTGAAGATGGGAGGACGTCTAAAGAGGTATGAGCTAGTCATTCATAATATTTTACTTTCAGACATTGAAGCAGTTCAACAATTTCATGCTTATGGATGACTCGATTATTTCTTACAATTAACATAATTCAATGAAGAAGTGGAAATGGAGTTCATGATGATATTTGATGAAGGAAAAGCCTTAGTTTGGTGATTAAGAGTGGTTGCTACCAAGGAAAGGATAGAAAAGGTCATAGGATTGCCAACAATTGGGGAACATTATTGAAATGAACATGATGCCAGATCTTCAAGGGTACAGTTCACTTAGCAAGGTGACCCTCAACTAGACATTACAAAAAAGGGATATACGAGACTTTATCTTCCACCTCCATATCTAGTGCTAGCAACCCACATTATTAGATATTTAACCTATGAAGATAGGTTTTCAAACCTACATGCTCATCATTTTAAATTTCTTAGTTGCATAAGGCATAACATGCAAGTTAATATTCCCAACTTTCTTTGCAATATGTTGTGTATCAATGATGAGGAGACTCAAAAAGGAAAGCCAAATTCTATTTCCCATCATGCCCTCATTAAACTTCTAGTTGAAAGATCTCTCAGGGATTCTTCCCCTATTTCATGGGAAAAATTTGTTGAATCCAAGACCTTACAACCACAAGCCAACCCTGTTCCTCAAAACTTAGAAAATGAGGAAGAAACCACAGAGCCAATTTAAAATTCAGCTGAGAAGGAAAAATAACCCTCTCTTAATGAGTCTGCTAAGAATAATTTAGAGGATTATATGCTGAGCTCTTAGTAAGGTTATCCCTAACCTTTAAAAGGAATTGCAAAATCCCTTTATTAAGGTAACAAAAAAAAGAGGTTTGTTCTTGCAGCAACTAATCCTATAGCATCTACTCCTGTCACAACTAAACCAAAATGGACTCTCAAAGTGGTTGAAGCTAAAGAAGTTCCTATACATAGAAGCCCTCATATGTGAGGTCAAGTATCTCCAACTTCTATTGAAAAACCAAATGCCATAATTTCAAAGTCTCAAATTGATTTAATAGTTGAAAATGTCCCAGATGATTCTCCTATGCAATTAGAGCCCCAAAGCATAGAAACACATGAAACTGAGTCTATCAAGGAGACACCACAAGAGAATTAGGAAATGTGCAAATCAAATCCTACTACTATTATAGAAAAAACACCTAGCAATGAGCAACTTACCATGCCATTAGTCCCTAAATATTCCAATGTCTCCCTTATATGTTATAAATCTTCTTGTAACACCCAACATTTCCAACAAGTTGCCAAAGAACAAAAGATGAAATCTGAAACTTGAGAATTTTTGTCATCAACAATTTAGTCAATATTTTTTGGTCTAGAAAATTATTTTGTTTTTCAAAATTTCTTGTGGAAGCAAGAGAGAGACTAGATGCAAAAGGCAATATTTGATAGAGATGAGGAAATTGAATCATTAAAGGAGCAACTAGAAAAGTGGAAGTAACAAATGAATAAGGCTTTGAAGCTAGCTGATTAGGCTATGGCCTATAGACCACCCCCAAGGGTGTATGCTATGTGTTTTAAATAACAATTTATATTATTCTAGTTGATGATGACAATGAGAAATATTAATTGTGAGTTTAAGAATGCTCAAGATTTTTATAATGTGTATCAAACTTTGCCCTCATGGAAAAAGAACTTGTGAGCTCTATTTGCATAATTTTATAATTTCACAAGAAATAGAGTGGAATCCCTTGATTTACATAGGGGATATTCACTTAAGAGCTCAAATTTCATGGATGCACAATGAAACAAATTATGATAGAAAATTGGATACTTATAGAGACCTTGAAAAATTTGAACCACTACCACTTTGGGATGAATCCCATAAGCCTTATGACCTCTTGAGAGATTGGTTCAAATTAACCTTTGGAAGGCCAAAACTAGACATCAGAGAGAAAGTGTTTGAAGAAAGGGAAAAAGTTTATAGAGAGTATCAGACACTTCCTAATTTTACACATCAGAGAGCAATTGTAGGGCTTAGAAATAGGTGGAGTCGACTACCAGAATCTTTTAGGAAGGCTAAACCACATAGCCCTAGTAATTTCAAGGTAGTAGTGAATAGAGTGGCTAAATACATGAAATTGGAAAGGCAAATCAAGAAAGAGTTATGGATGCCACTAAACTTCCAACTTCCTACCCTTCTCTAGCCCATGTATGAAAGCAATGCTACCAAGTTAGATCCATTAGTTGAAGAAAACTTGTGTGAGCATTAGAGACAATCTAGAGGATATTTCTACACCTTTAGAAGTGGGAAATAGGGAAAGATAATAGTGGGAGATTTTAGAGCAATGGAAAAGAAGTAAAATGCTTGAGGACAAGCATTTTCATAGTGGGAGGTAGATGATGAGGCATATTAATGTCTCAAATTTATATAGTTTTTATACAGTCTGAACTTACTCTTTGAGCCATGTGAATTTTTTTTCCAAAATATCCATTTAAAATGTCTTGTGAACTTATGCTAAATGCAGCTAGAACCTATTAAACCTATGGATAGTTGATATGACATACCTTGTTTAATATTATATATAAAGTGTAGTATTTCATATAGATATTTTAAGGTATTTTTTAATATTTGAATGAGAGTAGAAATGTTGTTGTTCAAATGTTTATGATTTTCAAGAAATAGAGAAGTGGCATGAAGAGTGGTGAGCACCGTATTAAAGGAGGAGTAATGAAGACCATTCATATCATGAGAAGCACATGTTAGTTTTGGGTGATAAGCCATGTCTATGAGAGGAGTTATTTCAGGAAGCCTGACTTGTTACATTATCTATGGACTATTATTCTATTGCTCAGTCAATGTTCTAAAAGTCATGGTTGACATCCCACACTTTTTCTATTGATGATGTTTTCTCACAAGTTTTTACATTATGTTTGTAATAAGTTCCAATCCTCTATATATATGGATAGTTAGAGTTAGTTAGGGAGATTTTGAAGTTTTTTTCTTTGTTCTCTATGAATTCTTTAGTCATGTAACAAAAGAAGAATTCTAATGAGTGATTTTGGATTACTTATTGTGTTCTTAGTTAGTTGAAGCCAACCAAGGGGGCCCACTTGGGAGGTGGAATAGATTTAGGTAGAGTAGATTAGTTTCTTGCAATTTCCTATTTAAGATAGATTTACTGTATTAGTCTTGCAACATAGTTACTATGAAAGTTCCTATAGCACTTGTGGAAAATGATCATAGTGGATGTTTGAACTGTTAACTAGTTTAGAATTCTATTTTCTTGCAGTTTCTATAGTTCTCTATTAAAATCTAAGTGTATTTACTATTCTATATCAATAGTATAGATTCCTTTCATGCATTTTACTTTCTTGCATCATGGGTGTTAAGACTCTTAAAGTAGCTTGGTGCACATACTATGCTGACCCATTTGAAGTCCTACGTCCCTAGATTGAAAATTTAAATGCATTTTCATAATGAAATAGATAGTTCTCAAAACGGATATAGTACCTTTGTTAGAGGAATAGTGGTATGATTATCTTGATCTATTATGGAAACCTGCAAGTAGCAAGGAACCTAAAGATTACAGAAGATATGTTTACTATGAACTTGATCTGCCAAATCTATTTGAGAGAAAATAAGCTTCATCTCCCGAGTCCCTAGAAATTCCAATAGCTACCGAGTTGTAGATAGTATAACCTAAGTTGCAAGGACTCGAGTCATAACCAAAGGCTACTGAGCTAGTTCAAATTGAACTTGATAGACCCGAGTCATAGAAAGAAGGACCCAAGCTTGAAACTAAAATTGAAGAGGAAGATGGTGGAACTCATTCAAAGACCAAGGAGCTTGTGTTAGCAAGATATGTCAAAAGACATCATGCACTTGATCAGATCATTGGAGACAAATAAGATGTAACAATGACAAGAAGAAAATTAAAAGATACATGTTTACTTGTTGAATTTGAACCTAGAAGTGTTAAAGATGCTCTGGAAAATGAAAGTTGGATTGAAGCAATGAATGAAGAGATAGAATAGATAAACTTTGACTCTTTTTCCCAAATCCAAGGATAAAAATGTGATTGGTACAAAAAGGGTATTCATAAATAAGCTAAATGAAGATGGAAATATATCAAGAAATAAAGAAGGATTAGTATGCAAAGGTTATTCTCAAGAAGAAGGTATTGAATATGGTGAGACTTTTGCTCCTGTGGCAAGACTAGAAGGTGTTAGAAATTTACTAGCATATGTAGCACATAAAGGATATAAATTATATCAAATGGATGTTAAATCTACATTCTTGAATGGAATTCTTGATGAGGAAGTTTACAATGAGCAACCAAAAGGTTTTGTAGATCCTAGCAAAAGTGACATGGTCTACAAACTACACAAAGCATTATATGGTCTCAAACAAACTCCCAGAGCATGGTATGAAAGACTCCATAATTACTTGGTACATTTTGGTTTTCAAGGGACTAATGATAACAATACTCTGTATATCAAGGAAGGACTAGATAAGAATATTGTGTTGGAAAAAATATTTGTTGATGATACTCTATTTACAGGAAATGATGACTTATGCAAAGCATTCTAAGAAGAAATGAGTAAAGAATTTGAGATGTCCATATTTGGTGAGACAAAATTCTTTGTTGGATTACAAATACAATAGAAAAAGAATGGTTACTACATCACTCAATCTAAGTATATCAAGGAGATACTGAAGAAATTTGGAATGGAAGATTTAGGACCAGTTGGAACACCTATGTCTACTAGACATAAGCTTTCCAAAAATGATGGTTCCAAAGAAGTAGATAAGATCACTTACAAATCAATGATTGGAAAATTGCAATATGTAGTACACACAAGGCCTGATATTGCTCTAGAATTTGGAATAGTGGCAAGATTCTTAGCAAATCTTAAGGAAAATCACATTATGGCAATCAAGAGAATCATGAGATATTAGAAAGGTACTAAAGACTATGTTTTATGGTACAAACTTGGAGGCAATTTGGACTTGAAAGTATTAACTAATGCTTATTGGGCAGGAAGTCTTGATGACATTAAAAGCACTAGTGGTGAAGCATTCTTTTTTGGTAAAAGACTAGTATCTAGACAAGCAAGAAGCAAAATTGTACATCTCAAACCATAGCATAGGTAGAATATGTAGCAATAGCAGTCAATTGTTCTAACATTGTTTTATTCAAACAACTGTTGGAAGGAACGAAGGTAGAGATCAAAGATCTAGTTGTCACATATTGTGATAACACCAGTGCAATCAACATATCAAAGAATCCAGTAATGCAATCCCAAACAAAACATATTGCTATAAAATATCACTTCTTAAGAGAATTAGTGCAAGATAAAGAAGTCAAATTGGAATATATGAATACAACATAATAGATTGAAGACATATTCACTAAGCCATTACCTAAGGATGCATTTCTATATCTAAGAGGTAAGCTAGGGGTCATTCCCCTATCTGAAATTCACTAAATGAAGTTTAGTGAATGCATCAACCACAACTTGTTGAAGATCAATTAGCTGGTGCAAAATTGGCAAGGGCATAATGTAGATGATTCAGTACTTGAGGTGCATTGGTATTTATAGAGTTATTATCTTTGGCATGTGTTGCCAAAGAGGGAGAAGTTTACTGTCATATATTTGAGAAATTTTTGGAATTAGAATAAAGTTAGAAATCAAAGAGGGAGAAGTTTTCCAAAGAAGAAGTATGTTGAAAGAGGGAGAATGCTCTGAATGAACTTGGTAACAACTATAGAAGATAAAATCTAGTGAAAGGAAGAGCTCATACTAATAGAGAGAGTTGAATACAATTGGTTAATTGTGTATTGTCTTTGATGTTACAAAAATTTCATATCATTATCAGTTAGTATATTTTGAGCTCACTTCGGTAGTGAAGATACTTCTTAGTTTCTATTGAGCATTCCTACATTTGCCTAGTTCAGAAGGTAGTGTTTACCAAGTTCACTTGGGCATCAAAAGTAAAGTTATAGAAAGTGAAGTGTTATCTGAGCTCACTCAGGTAATGAAGGAAAGTTGGATGGAACTAGTACTAACTGAGCTCACTCAATTGCCAAAGGATTTTTGTAAGTTTGCAGTATTAACTGAGCTTCTATTGGTTAATGAAGGAAATTATTTCAAAGTTAGTTTCTACTGAGCTGGGTTAGCTAATGAAGGATTTTTCTTTTTTTCTTTTTTAATTAAGCTTAATTGATTTATCTATTGATTCTAGTCGACTAAGGTGATGAATATTGATTATTCTAAGTTGTATTTGAGCTATCTTGACAAAGTGGAGGATATAAGTATAAGGTCAAGTTATGATTTCAAAGTGTGTGTGTAAGGGAATGTGCAAAATTGTAATGATGTGATTGAAGATCTATTGATGAGCAGAAGAAGTGAATTTGAAGGATAAGCATAATATCCTTGTGGTGTAGCAAAGCCATATTTGATTAGGAAGGATCAAGTACAAGCCAGAATAAAGATCTAAAATCAGCAATTAGTTGCATTCAAATCAAGTCATCTCATTGTTACTCTCTAACCATTGTAGCAATGATCTAAATCTCCTAATAGAGTTGGCTTGATAGCTATTTACAAATCCTTTAACAAGGTGAAAATTCCATTGAATTGTTCTCAAGACCTCTAACAAGGCCACTCCTAACAAGGTGATTAAATCCTTTAATAGGGTCACACCTAACAGTGTGCTTTGTAACCTTTAACAAGGTTGGATCCTAATAGGGCTCACTTTAGAAGAGTGAAAATCAGTAACTAGTTGATATTGGTGGTTTTTTCCAAATTGGGTTTCCATATTAAATCTTCATGTCGAATGTGTTCATGCTATTTTCTTTATGTTTTTGCAACTAAGTTAAATTAATGGTAATCACAAATAGCATCTAATGATTTATGTGTTATTCTTTTACCGAGCTAATCTAGTTACTACTGAGTTACAACATACTACGTGTTTTCTGAGCTTCAACAGTATTTAGTTATCTGTTTGCATTTGGTACTAACATCTAAGGGATCTGGGATTATTTTTCTTTTTTGTAATTGATTCACCCCTCCCCTCTTAGTTACTCATCTTATATTTCCAACACATATATCATCGAATGAGAATGTAACACATAGAACCTGAAATTGTTAAGGGCTCTCACCACTGCATATGCATGTTTTTCCATCTATGACTATCTCAATTCTTGATTCTTCAAAGGTATACTCATGAAAGAAATTGGGGCTTGTATTCTTTCTTTATTTTCTTGCATCAATGTAGCTAACATTGTATGTTTTTAGGCATAACAATTTATGATGAGTTCTTTAGTATAATCAGGATAGACCAAAATAGGGGCTTTAGTAATGACACTTTTGATATCTTCAAAAGCCTTCTTTCTAATATCATTCCATTTGAAAGTCATATTATCTTTTATCATATCAATTATACATTTAACTATCTTTGAGAAATTAGGCACAAATCTCCTTAGGAAGTTTACTTGGCCAAAGAAGGATTTCACTCCACTTTTTCTCAAGGGTAGACTTAAGTGACGAATGGCTTTAACTCTATCTAGATCAATCTTGACTCCTTCTTGAGATACAATATGACCAAGAAATTATCCTTTTCTCACACAAAATACTAATTTCTTTGGATTCAGTGAGATACCATGATCTCTACATCTTTGTAACCCACTTTCTAGATCTGTGATACAATCTTTTCTCTTCTTAGAAAAGACTATCAAATCATCAAGATATATGAGAATAATTTTATGTTTCAAGTCACCAAAAGCCAAGTTCATGCCATGTTGAAAGGTTGCACCTATGTTAATTAAGCCAAGAGGCATTCTATTGTATGCAAAAGTACCCCATGGTGTGGTAAATGTAGTTTTGTATTGATCTACTTCATCTACTTGAATTTGATTGTATCCTAAAAAACCATCTAACATGGACATCAGTTTTGATCCTATAACAGTTTGTAAAAGATGATCCATATTAGGGAGAGTAAAATTATCTTTGAGTGAGGCTTGATTTAGATTTATGAAATCTACAGAAATCCTTATTTCTCCATTCTTCTTCCTTACTAGCACAATTTTAGAAACACCAAGTAGAATGATGAATAAGATATATAATCCTAGCCTGTAACATTTTATCAATCTCCTTGAAGATTGCCCCTTCAACTATAGGATTATAATTCCTTTGTTTCTCTCTGAATAGTGTTGCTTTTGGTTTAATAGGGATTTCATGTTTGAATTTCTCACCCATGAAATTTTTTAGGTCTTCGTAGCTCCAAGAAAATACATCTTGAAATCTAACAAGTAATTTTTGGATTTCTATCCTCTCTTCTTGTGTGCAACACTTTCCTATGTTTATCATTTTAGGACTAATCTTTGTCTCTATATTGATTCCATCATACTCACCACATGCTTCTTTTAAAAAAAAATTAAAAAAATCTCATTCTCTCTTAATGTATGCATCATGCCTATCAAAGAGATTTTCTATATAAATTAGATGAGGGGGAATCTTATTACCTTTCAATTGAATCATATTAGGCTCTATTTTCTTTTTGTCATCTGTCACTAGATCATCACTTGAATTAATGCTTCCTTCAAAATACAAGTTTGCAAAAGGTTCTTCCCCTTCAGTGAATTTTTGTACGTGTTTTTCATCCTCAAACACCTACCAAGACTCTTCATTATTAGGAACATTTGGTATAAATAGAACTTCTACTTTATATATTTGATCTTTAAAATTAAGGTGTGGTAAAAGAAAAGATTTGGAGACTACCAAAGAATCAGCTCTTGAATTGAATTCTCTTAATATTGATATAATTAAGAAAGCATCCAAACTCTCAATTTTATCCCACACCCTGTTATGGTAATTTCTCAATCTAGAGTTCCTTACTATATATTGATTTTTGACTTTTCTTACCATCAATTCTGCATCTCTTTTAGCTCTGAGTAACTTGACCCCTTTTCATTTTGTTGCCATTATACCAAGGAGAAAGGCTTCATACTCTATAGTATTATTAGTATTCTTGAAATCTAATTAATTTGCCAATAAAGTCATCTCCCCACTAGGTGATAACGACACTATTCTTGCAATTGAACCAAGATTAGTACATTTTCCATCAAATTTTGAAGTCCATAAATGATCATCTATAGTTTTCTATGACTTTTCTTGAATATCATGAGTGTTAGAGAATATCATGAAATTACGAAATTGCATTTCATTATATAAGACTTAAGATCCAAGATCATCTGATTTGAAGACAATGAACTTTGCCTTTTCTTCTGGTTCTAGCTTCATCTTTTGATCTCCAACTTGGTTAGTAGCATGTGACCAATATATTTTTATCTCTCCCCCCATGCCTTTCCAAAAACTTCTACTTAGGAGCATTCCATAGCTTGTAGGTATGTTTGCCACTAGGATTGTGAGTTTTAGTCTTTTTGAAGGATAGGTAGCTAGCGAAACTTGAGCATCTTTCATCTATCCCAACAAGGGTTCTTGTTTTGCATCCATTGAATAACATGTACCAAAGGTTTTAGTCAATGGAAGGCCTAAATATTTTGTTATAGAGGCAGGCATTACATTATTAGAAGCTCCTAAATCTATGATTCAATTACTCAATCTATTCCCATTGATAAACAAAATAATATAGAAAGGATCTAGTTTTTTATTTAGATAAGTGGCTAAGACAAGGAGTTCTTCTTCTTGGAAAAACTTGGGAAGTACTAAATCTTCATCAGTCAAAGAAGTCTCACTAGTACTAGTTTTACTAAGATAATCAACATTGGCATTAATACTAACTTTTCCTTTGCCTTTATTATTACAATGCTCAACAAACTTTTTCAACTGATCAGGATTAGCTTTCAAGTAATCCAATGGAGATATATAAATTCTTGTCCCTTCATAGTATTGTATTATGTCAAAAGAATCAGATGACTTACCTTTGTGCTGCTTCTATGAAGTTGAAGGTATGATACCATTATCTTTATCAATTTTATTTAATGGTGCATTATTTTTGATAGGGACTAAATTGTTAGTTTGATTTCTATTCATTTGACTTCTAGTCATTACTATCAATTGAGGTCCTTCTAGAGTTGCAAAGTAGTCACCTCCTACCTTTGAATCTAATTCATACTCCAAGAAAAAAAATTTAGAGTCACCACAAGGAGCATGATCATCCTTTCTTCAGGATATTCAATTTTTTGTTGTTTATTATCTACCATTTGCCTATATCTGATCACATCAACACATGTATCTCCATCATGATATGCTCTTAGAGGAAAAACACACATAATTTATCTTTTTGGGCACCTTCAATTACTAATTGCTATTGAATAGGTGGTATTTGTAATGGTTTGCCTCCATTTAGGTTTATGTAACCTTCTTGATGAGGTTGATGAAATGAATGAGCAAGCTTATTAATTTGTTTCTTCAATGAAATCAGCTCATTAAACAATTTTGGAAGTATGACTTCTATATTGTTTGAAGTACTAGCTATATTACTCATGGTTCCAGATTGGAATTCTCTTTTCCACTTTCTAGAAGCTATCATATAATCCTCCATCTCCACAACTAGTATTTGGACAACTTGGAAATTTTCTACATTTGCTATTCTAATTTGATATCCTGAATCAGGAGGCATAGAGCTAATGTAGAAAGTCTTCTTATTATCATTTGTGGGTGCACTTGTAGCAGGTATTCTTCTGATGAGTTATTGAACTTTGCATTAAAATCTCTCATGGAAACTGATGGTTCTTTCTTTATCTATGCCAATTGCAACAACAATACTTGTGCACCCTCTATACTTTTTAAATGATCTTCAAACTTTTGTTTCATGGTATCCCAATTTGTGATGCATCCTATAGGCAGGCCTTAAAACCAATTAGCAACATTTTCTACAAGTGTATCAACAAACATTCTGACAACCACATCATGATATTTAGGATTTACTACACCACAAGCCTTATGGAAAGCACTTAAGTGTTGTTCTATAGAGGTGGTACCATCACCATTAAATTTTGGAAAGTTCTTCCTTGATGCTCATAGTAGATCATTATTATCCTAAAGGGTAAGAGGACCAATAGAATTTCCCCATGGTTGTGCCAAAGCTACTGATATAATATTATGATTTGCTTGAAAAGAAATGGAAACAAGAGGTGCAAGACCAATTAACAAAAAAACATCAAATATAGGAGGAATAGAATTCCTAGCAATAGGAGGAGAAGAAGAATGACTTCTCTTTATTCTATTAGTAACAACTCTAGGCAAGTGGGTATCTTGGAGTTGTTTAGCCACTAATTCTCTTGCATGCGTTCTTCCTTTTCTACAAATGTCCTCTAGGATAGGGAAATTGGATTTCTTAAGTTCCTCATCTATTGGATCAATTCTTCCTCTTTCTTTGGCACTCTTAGTATACCTAAAATCCAAGATGTATCAAATGTTTTAAAAAATGGTATTTTGAGTTTACCTTAATCCTGGTGATTAAGGAAACTTTACCAATCTTCAACTTTGAATTAGCTTCTTGTCTTTCTAGTAGGTTGAGGCTGTAAAATTGGTATGAGGTTCTTATGGAAAACACTCAACTCCCACAAGAAATTTCTTGAAACTACAAATATATGTGAGATTAGAGTGCAAAATAATATAAAGGAAAATCCTTCAAAGCTTTCATTTGAATCTTTCTGCAGTTGAGTCACCAAAAATTGTTGGTTGATAGTTTGTCCTCCTATTAGATTTTATAACTTGACTCTTTGATACCCAATGTTTGGAGAGACAAAATAATGTTTACCAAAAAATGGATTAGTATATATATTCTATCACTGCCCTCTGAATGATTAGTTACAACCCCCTATGATTTGCAATAATATGTTTTTATGAGATCAAAATTTTTGACATTATTAGCTCTTAACTTGAGAGTAGTAAAGGATAACCAAATTGTTTGTAGGCACGAACAATTTAGGCAAGATGGATTTGAACAACCTATCGCACTCAATGGAATGACTAGAGTAGATTATCTTGATATTTCTAACCCTTATTTCTATTTCTAAATGTAGATTAACCATCTAAATGCAAAAGAGGAATGAATAGATATGCACATGAGGGAAAATGGAATTGCTTTCAGTATTAGCCTTGAATGAAATGGAAACCAACCAATAACTAATAGATTCATACACATTTATCTTTCATTTCCCAATGGAACTATCTAACATGATATGGAACTAACAAGAGAAGAAACATAACCATATATGAAGAAAGTAAATGGAATCACTATACTGCAAACATCAAAGTGAAATGGAATTCCTTTGATTACTCACATAATCATACATGATAGTCTTTCAACTCTTAATGTAAAACTATTCTATGCATGGGCGACAAAACGTCACAAGCAAATAGGGTAAATAGAATTATAGACCAATTCACCATCAAGTTTGCCAACCTTTGTATTATCAAATGAGATTAAATTTATAGTTTTTCTATCATCCATCAGTTTTGATAGAGCAACAATAACATAACATAAATAAAGTAAGAATAAAACATGGAAATAATCTTATTTTTAGTATAATGGGAATACATGGCATCTTCTCAATCAACGATTCTAAATCTATGATATTCTTGAAAACATACCATAACTATTCAACTTTGTGCAATCTCAAAAATCCTGTAGAAATCAGCATTGTCTTCATATTCCACTATTTGGTGCCAAGTCCATACAATTCATATTCCAATAGTTACTGCACTTTTTGAATTACCATCATTGATCTAAGATCAATAGTCTAGATTAAATCCTAATAAACCTTCTAACATGATTGACTTTAACCCTTTTTGTTGGGTTGCAACTTAACATATATTTATTCCATTAACTATGGCAACTTGTTGACAACTTCTCATTAACTATGATCACAATTTTTCAACATAAAATTTAACTGCCACTTGTAACCCGCAATTATGTAACTGACTAATTTTCTTTGTGTCACAAACTTAACTCAATGTTTCATCTAACCCTCTACAACCATGCAACCTTATACTTTTTGTTACATCATAACCCTAACCATAGGTTACTCTTTACCTCCTACAATGTCACAATTCCTTTGTTTCACTCAATTGTTGCCTTAATTCTTAACTCTACATCTAACCCTGCAACCATTTGATTCACATGCCTTTCACTCTGTCACAACCATAACCTTGATTTACCTTAACTTTGTTGTGATTCTATGACTTCTTCCTTTCACTCAGTCTTGAGCTTAATTTGAGGTTTGTGTTAATCATTAGTGACCATGTGATTACCATCAATCTTTTGGATCTGATGGCTAAGATTAGTTCTCTCTAGTTTTCTTTATGGTGCGTGTCCATTTGTTCCATGTGTTGAGTTCTCATATTCCCACATTAGTTAAACCCCATACATCTTTGGAAAGTGAAAATGTGATAGATTTTGATCTTTTTAAATCAGACAGTCGTCAGAAGTTGAAATGAAGCAAACAAGACCTAGTTGATAGGTAAGAGTTTGACTTTTAACTAGCTAATGGAACACATTCTTTTTATCAATTTGACTTTTCACCAACCCATGTAGCTTGTTATGATCACATCTGAACCATCCATGCCTTGAATTGATGATGCACATTTTCTTATTTGATATTAGAGGTTTCTAATCATTTTTAGTAGCACAAGTTTCTTTCTCTACACCCTGATCTTGATTATTTGCAATGTCTTCCATGAAAATTGCAACATAGCATGAATCCATGTCTTCACCATGATTAGGAGAAAATAAATATATCCAAACCTTCTTACCATTAGGGAAATGCATAACAAACCTCCAAAACCTAATCACCTAGCAATTGGACTGGTGCATTACTCATATGATTTCTCACATCAGGTTACTCAAAGAAATGATGAGAAGAAAGGTCATCCTATGGTCAATCTAGACTCAGACTCAAGACATTGACACTTGACTTGAATCAAAACCCTAGAGCAAAGAGATATGAGATAAAACTTGGGAAATATTTTGCAACATATGATATATTTGAAAGCTATATGTATGATCAAATCAAGTTCAAATTATAGCAGTGAGAAAGTATTGTATGTATATCTATTCTTGTGAAGAACTTTATTGTATAAATGCATGTTAGGATAGTGGGCTCTTCTTACATATGTTATATTTTATCTACCAACTCCTAACAAGGTTGAAGCAACTCCTAAGAGGATTGAGGCTTCTAACAAGGCCTTATCCTCTAACAAGTAGTTGAGACACTATATGTACTTCATAGACTCCTAACAGGGTCAATATCCTTAACATGATCCTTTTGTTTAGTGAATCATCTAGTGGGTATCATCTGCACCAAGGTTTTCCCTTGGTTAGGGTTCCCCTAGTTAACAAATAATGGTTTTATGAGTTCCGTATGTGTATGGTTATATTTATTGTTCAACATTGTTGGTTTACTTTCATATACAAGTTATAACGTAATTAACAATGAAAAATTCGTAGAATACTAATTCGCCCCCGCTCTCAGTATTATCTATTTCTAACATGTTGGAAAAGATGCCAATGCTCCCCATCAAGATTTATGACATGGATTGGCTTCCTCCTATGTTCTATAAGTCTAGTGGTTATATTGGGAATTGATAGGTCAATCTTTTGGTGCAACACCAACCTTATCTTGTAACATACTTTTGGAGAAAATTGTGACAAAAGTTAAAGATGGATTTCAAATTCATCTCATTACATCATCAATAAATTATGGACATACATAATTATTGAATAAGAGTTCGAGGAACCTATTGAGATGTATGGTTAGAGATAAGCCAAAGGGATGGGATTTGATTTTACCACAAGTAGAATTTGTATATAAATAATTTTATCAATATGATCACTAGTAAATCACCATTCCTAATAGTATGAAGTATTTCTAGAAATTATACTAAATTAAGGAAGTTTTATAGAGGGGACACAAATAATGTTGAAGCTAAAGATTTTGTAGGATTGTTGAAGAACTTGCATGAGAAAGTAGGGAAGCACATGGATAAAAGGAATAAATAGCACAAGGCTAAGGAATATGGAATTCCAAATTAGACATGAAGTCATGGTTCATTTGAGGAAGGATAGATTTACAATGGTAACATCTAATAAGTTAAATATAAAGAAGTTTGGACCATACAAGATACTAAAGAAAGATTATTTAGGGAATGCCTATGATGTAGAATTGGATATTGAATGGAATATTTCACTAGTGTTTAACATCTTAGATTTAATAAAGTATCAGGAAGGAGATTTTGAAGATGAGGTCACTGAATCACAGTGGGGTACTCCAAAAAATACTTTAGCTACAAAGGAAATTGACAATAATTTAGATAGAAGCACAAGAAATATGACATATCAAGAATATCTGGTCAAATAGAAAGGAATACATGTTGAAGATTCATCAAGACTGACAAGGGATGGGGAAACCATCTTGGTTCTCCTTTGAATGCCTAAAATATGATAGGGTTACTTCTCAAATTACCCTCAACATCTAATACATGAGCATCCTAGCAATAAGGGAAATCATGCATTCTCTAAAAATATTTCTGGATTTTATTTTTCAATAAGGGTTATCTTAGTGCAAAGTTACTATTTATGGTAGCTTACTCTTTTTAGTTATTTAGTCATTTGAGCTTAGAATGATCTGAATTCATCCCTTGAGGTTCACTTTCAATATATAATCCTATGAGTAAAGTGTCATTACAAGATAAAGTCTAAATTTGAAGATATTGAAATTTTTTGGTATTGGTCATAGGGTATAAATACTTTCAACTCAATTTTTAAGGCTTTAAAGGTCCAAAAAGGGGGTCAAACCTTGACTGAATTAAGTTTGCACAAGTTAGGCACTATAGAGAACTTGGTAGCATTTCTAAAATGGGGTCATAATAGAGAATTAGAGAAACTAGCAAGGAGTTATGGTCTCTGGAAGTTATGCTACTTGAAATAGACAAAAATACATTTCTTTTGAGTTCTAGAAGTTGTTTGGGCCTACTCTAATTTAATAATATATGAATGATAATATTTTGAGGTTAATCAACCTCAAAGTTTAGGATTAAAATATTTAGAACCTCCTTGGGTGGCTAAAATTACTTATATAAGGAATTCTTGAAGGGTTATCTAAGACAGTTTTGGGGATGTATATGGTGGCTTTGGCTTGTAAAGTATTATGGAGAAAATGTCCATGTGGTTTTTTATGTCATATTTTTAAATATTATTATTTTATTTTTGTGGAGATAATAACAAGTCAATTTCATGTTCTTGAAGTTTGTTGTTATTTCTCTATTACATTTTATGTGTTTGTGTTAATTTTTACAAAGTAAAGTCCACCAAGATAACTAGGGGGGTGGGGGGAAGGGTGGCAAGGGAGTTGAATCAATTATTTGATCAATACATTTTTTTCAACCTTATTAAACCTTAATCATGTGATCAATAAAAAAAATAACCATAAGAAGATGCACACACAATAAAAACATATATGTTAACTAGGGAAACCCTTTATCAAAGGGAAGACCCCTATGGGAATGGTACCCACAAAACGATGTACTAATATATAAGATCCTTGTAAGAGGATGGACTCTATTAGGAGCCAATGAAATATATTTACTGCATAGTTAGGAGTTGTGCCAACCCTTTTAGTAGTTGTATAAGGTAGATCGAACCGCTATCCAAATAGCTGCAGGGACAAGAACACTAAACTCACTATCCAATTGGACTTTGTATTATTTCTTTCAAAATAATAGAAATATGATTGATCTCAACAACTTTAACTCTTTTTTTTCCCTCTTAATGTGCTAATACCACACCAAATACTTCTTAGATCTCAATACCAGATCTCCAACTTGTGTCACAATGATCCCTTTGATTTCTTACTCACTTTTACCAACTTCTCATATTACTTTCACAATTCACACTTACACATTACATCACAAGGAAAATATCTTTTTTTTATACCACATCCTTAAAATAATTTATTGATTCGGCCTTGAGGCTTTCCTAATTAATTACAATAGGATCTTATTAGGATAATACAATTTATTAAATATTTTCACAATTTCTCACACATGTGACCTCAGACTCTATGCACTTACTAATGTCATCATCGGGGTGTCTATTATCTTTGTCTAACTTTCTTCATCCACATTCTATCCCTATTAAAAGATACAATCTAAACACTAGAAACCACATATTAGGTACTATATATGTGAACTATCTTCTATAAATCATGAATATGGTTCACATGTTTTTGACTTTCTATACAAAAACTTACCCACATCATTGGGACACATTGTAGAACATATCCTCAATTGCACTTGACCTCCTCATCAATACATGATCTGTATAACCTTGTTTTTTGTTATTGTCTCTCCACTGCTACAACAATGCTCGAATGCTCCACCATAGCAATATCATAATGGGAGTACCCTTTATTAACTTCTCAAGTTACATATACTAGAAAAAGTATCAAATTTCTAAAAGAAAATAGGGTGCATTATTTCCAACAATTAATGAAGGAACTCAAGGCTTTACGATACCTTGGATTCTTTCTAAATATAGAGTAAATACACACTCTTCATAAATATCCAAACCAACATTCCTCTTGAAAACATGACAAGTTAGTGAATCAATATTATTTATACTGCTTCCTAGGACCACATACACTAGAAGAATAAATAACTAAGTAGTATTCCACTTCTTTCTCTACACACTCATAGAAAAATACAAGAAGTGAAATGTCACTAATTATTTCTTCAACCATCTAAATTAGTATAATAGAGTACCCATTATCCACATGGGAGTCATTACATGATTATGAATTTCTAGAAATTCATAAATAAAGATGACCATCCACACAATAAACATAAAAAAGAAAAGTAATATAAATGATAATGCAATTAAAGAAATTATTTCCTAAATATTCTCTAACCATGTAAAATATCATAATTAATAATGATTTTAACATAAGAAGGAACCAAAAATTAAATAATAAAGACATATGTCATTGGGCAATGTAATCGCTATTAGAAGGAAGAGGAGTGGGGGTGAGATTTCAAATTGTGAGCTTGTAGAAGTATATGATGTTGATGAAGATGATGATTTGGGTGTCTATTAGTTGTTGATTTCTTTGGTGGTGGCCTCATCTATCACTATAATGAATTTTTTGGTGGATGCTGGTGGGGTGTGTGGGATAGGAGTTTCATTAGCCTTTGTAGGTTACTTTGTCTTTTTTTTGGGGTTCTTTTGAGACATTTTCTTATTGCTCACATAAAGAGTGAGGGTTTGGGGGTGTTTTCACCCCTTACTTTTGAAAACCTTGTAATATTTTTCTATAGTAGTCTA
This sequence comes from Cupressus sempervirens, assembly GCA_028749045.1. Lineage (NCBI taxonomy): Eukaryota > Viridiplantae > Streptophyta > Pinopsida > Cupressales > Cupressaceae > Cupressus > Cupressus sempervirens. The sequence continues at coordinate 139,541,703 of CM053786.1, forward strand.
GAGACTAAATTGTGTATAACACTTTTTAGGTCCAATTCAAGTGTGGTGAAGGTGTTTCTTTATCTTTCTACTAAGGACATCTTCCTATTTTCTTAGCTCAAGCATTGTTTTATGAGAATTTTGGCTCATATCATAATGGTCACATGGATTCATATTTGGAATTTTAATTTGGTGTATATCCCTTATCAGGTTATCTAGTTTCTCTTGGCTATGTATTGTGTCTTCTTTTGTCCATGATGGGGATATTCCTTGGTGGGTTGGGATTTTAGGATTATGGTTAATGTATTGTCTTCTACTTCTTGGTATTTGGTATTAAACACTTTTTCGATACCTTATTCTTAGCATTCAATATTGTGATAGTAGCAACATAAAATATTGATTCTTTTGATGGGAGACAAATATTCTAGTCATTTTTATAGAATCTCTCCTAAGTCTATAGGTTCTTACCCATTACATGGGGTATTTTAAAGAGGAACTCCAACATTAGTTATAGGTGGGGATGATTTTAATGGTTGGATCATTGTCCAATTATTTCATTTTTTTCAATTTCACTAGCCTATTCAGCCTACTCATGTAGATAATAAGGAAAACTCTCAATCTTTGAAGATTTTTTTGTTGGAGTCCCTTTTGTGGACAATTGGTTGGTGCCTTGTCTTGAATTGGGCATTGGTGTTTTCTCTATCTTTGTCTTTGTTTCTAATATGCACGGATATGGTTTCTCATATTCCCATATGGCTCCCTTCTACTTTAGTGTAAACATGGATGAAAAAAATCAAAAGCATTTTGGGGATTTGAAGTGAAATTAGGTTAGGTGGGCCTTATGACTAGGTGATGTTTTACCCTTTTTCTTAGATATGGGGATGAAAAGGCCATGAGAAGGATTGTTACATTCTATGGTAGGAGCCTATATTTTTGTACCCTTTCTCCAAATTGGTGGTGGTAGTTTACGAAAGAGGTTTTTAGTCTTTGGATCCTTGTGCAGTGGAGGTATGTCTCTTTGTGTCATATATGGTTTGATATGCCTTGAATTTCTCTACATTGAAGAAACCTATTGAGGTCAATTTCTCTAAAGGCAATTTGAGTGGACTTAATTTATATTCATATGCTAGTATGAAATTTGTAGTCTTGGAATTTTTCACAAAGGAATGTATTCATTTTGGATTTCCTTTTGTCTTCTCATTAGGACTATCCATTTTTTGTGGCAAGGAAAATGGTCCTTTTTTTCCCCCTCTTTTGCTCTATCATTTTATTATTGAACAAATTTGCACTTCAAATAGGTCAACACACAATGACTAGAAAGAAGTAGAAACACTACTAACAATTGGAGAAGTTATTATTAGATTGACAACTTTCTTGTGAATTGATAGGTACAACTTTGTCTTTGATAGGTTTGCAATGAATTTAAATATTGATATGCTTTTTATCAGGAAACACCAAAAACACCAACATCTACCCATAAACATGATGTAGATGAGAAGATATTTAAATACGAAAAATAAATAAATGTGAGAATTTGATACAAAGCTCAATTCTATCACATTCAAAACTTACAACTTATAAAAATCAAGAAACATGTACTCCTTCCAAACATAGCTTATTTCATAAAACAAAGTTCTGGAATCAAGCACATGCACAACTTAATAAATAAAAAATGATTTTAATGAGACAAAAGTGCAACAAAATATGAAGAAACAATAATGAATTCAAAGACTCGTAAACAATCCCTTTATTATTCAATATCCAAAAATGAGTTGTACCTTACACCTGCATAGAAAAGAAAACATGCCTCTAAATTACAAATAGAAACAAAATTGAAAATCCCCCTTCCTTGCAAAAAAAGATCTCTAGAAAGAGTCCTCTTTTCTCATCATCCTTTTATAATAAGTAGTTTCTAGAAACATTATTCAGTTTCATATCTAAATCTTGAAATTTTTTAACTCTTACTTGACTATCCTTTAGCTCTCATGATATTCTCACATTTATATTTTGATACCTTCATAAAGTATTGATTTAAAAGTTTATAAGGATAGAACTCAAGATATAAAGAGATATTTGGACAAGTGGCACATGGAAGCACTAGTCAAAAAAATAAATTCTATTAGTTGAATTGGTTCTCAGTATGGGGGGCATAAATATGTATCCCACTGTTGGATTGTCCCAAGTCTTGGATATGTTGGTGAAATCCTAGTTTTTGGCATTTTCAACATTGCGATTGGAAAAAAATTTCGTGAGTCAAAAGTTATTCACTAATGTATGAAGATCTATCAAAATGTCCTAAATTAGAATCATTAAGATAATGTTACTAGCATCAACCTTATATTTCCCATGTTTTCTTGTATCCATTTGATGGATTTCTAATTTATTCCATCCATCTTCTCATTAATTCTTGAGTTTCCAAAATCATTTGTAGTAAATTTTTTCCCTCCAGGGTTAACATAGATTAATTGCACACATAAGTAAAGTAGTCCAAAATGGATATAAAGATAACATAACAACATTGCATTCATAAATTCATTGCTACATACAAGTTTCTCCATACCAACGTGTCTCATTCTAAGAGAGAAGTGCATACATATAGTGTGTGAGGGGATGTGAGTGTAATCATCACATTTGTATAGCTTCCTTGGATGAACCAACCATCTAGCTACCCATTTTTCTGATAACATCACCCTCCAAAAAGAAAAGTTGTCTCCTATCGACTCAAAATTGACAAAATAGGAGAAAGCTATACCAATATATCAAGAAAAAAAAGACTAAGGGGGAGGTTGTGTTCCTAGAGTGTTCACCAATTGGTGCAACTCATAGAGTTGATCTATGTGGTTGTGAAAATCCTTCTAAGTCCCCATGTTGACCTCTATGGCCTCCATTAGCAAGAGTGTTTCCTCCATGGCCTAAGTTTCCCTATGCATACATGCCTCTTTAGCCTCTTCTAGCCCTTTTTCTACCTACTCTTTATCATGTAAGAGTGTTTCTCACTCTACTATCCAAGTTGCCTGCTGGCTAGCCAAATGAATAGCTAGCTCCTCCCAATCCTTCATATCAACTTCTCTGGACCTCTTAGCCACAACTTTTTCTTTCTCTACATGCCACTAAGCATAGTAGGCATCTTTATAATATGCTACTACTATCTCATGCCCAAGCCTCTCCATGGTGTTGGTGACTGGTTCTAACTTGGCTTCTTTAGCCTAGTCTGCCAACATCTCTGAAATCTCTACTAATAGATACCCTCTTGCCTCAAAGAAAGAGTGGAACCACTTAGTGAATGCTTTCCTTATGTAGGCCTAGATTAGCTATAACTCTCATGTTTTGGTCAAGGCATGTTGTCCAATCACCCAACCCCTTTCCAACACATTCTCTAGAGCTCTAATGTATGCCCTAGACCTCTCCTTATCCTCCTCCTATCCAATCTACTAATTTGACTCAACCTCCATACCTCTCATAGCAACAACTTCCACTTCTAGTATGGCCTCCTTATTGAGCACATCCTCAAATAGTGGACTCTCCTTCTCTTGTGGTGTTGTTGCTGGTGCTTTTCTCAAACCCTCTTTCCCTTGTGGGGACTAAATGGAGGGACCAACGTTAGTAGGAATGAGTTAGAATTGACGTCTCAAGAACATATTGGCCCGATCCATCACCTAGTCATCTAACATCTTCGATTGGGCCAATTGTGTCATGCTCTCTAGTTCTGTCAATAGGCTAGAAGCAATGGTCACAACTGCTTTGATGCCAGTGAGCTCTAATCTGACCCAGGGCTTCGTATGATTGCTCTCATTCACTTCTACCTGATGTATTTCCATTGCACCTTCTGCTACATCTAGGCTAGTCTGGTCAGGGAGAATGTTGGCAATTTGAATCTTGGCTACCTAGGAGGGCACTTAAACCATCTCTATTCCCACCACCTATTCAATCTTTGTGGTTGGCGTAGTGTTATAACAATATGTGCCCTCCTTAATTCACATAATATTGTGTATATTTCTTTATAAATTTTATTTAATATAATTATTTCTACTTATTGTTCATTATTGTTTCAATTGTATTCATACAATTATATCTCTTTATTTTATTTTCTCTTAGTTTAACACAAGTTTGTGGAAGGATTTCTTTATCTAGAGAATGCAGTTCATTTATACAAGGTTAGAAAATGCAACAAAAATGTGCATATAGATTCTCACATGATAATAGAATATACAGTAAATTAATAGAGTATGTCAGTCCAAGAACTAAACATATGTATAGAGTTCAAACTAAGATTATGACTTTAATATCATGATGTGAAATTAAATATAATTATTGTATATTAGGGATATGGCATAGAGTTTTGAATATTATAGCATCAATATTATTATTTTTATTATGAATCCCAAATCACAATATTCCTATCTTAGTGCTTTTATGATTTTATAAGAGAAATGATTGGAAAAGCATTGAGTATATGTGAAAATTTTATAAGAGACAAATGATACAAGTGCATGAATATGGAGAGATATGTGGACAAGGTGAGATTGATTGGATAACATATATCTAGAGAATATATCTTATAGTTTTGAATAGGATGGTAATATTGCATTAAAATAGCAGAGATTTTCTTATGATATTGTTTTTATTTTTGGAGCAAACTTCTTTGAAGAATGTTCAATATAGAATATTGAATTCATGAAATCATCTATCCTATCTAAATTTATATATATATAAATTATCACTAGGAGAACTATCATTTTTTAAAAATATTTTCTAATTAAAGAGGTGACACACAATTATTAACTTTAAAGTTTTTATTAACAATGCTTAATACCAAAGTAAATGTTTGAGACAAAACCTCCTACCATAGCTTGATTGTGGAAGAAATTGGATGGATATGTGTTTTCAAAAAAAAGATCAATGTGAACCTAAAGTGATTGTCTACAAGGAGTTGTATTAATGAATTCTAAGATTATCTAGAAATAATTAGTATTGTGTTTACATTCTTTAAATCAAACATTGGAGTTATGGATGAGTGTAGATGTAGTACATGCATTGAGTTGGTACCATCCTAAAGTATATTAAGTGACATGCATATAGAGTTTGGTATCATTTTGAAGGAAAGTTGTGTGCCATGTGATACATGTGCATGTGTATTGTTTGTGCATAAATCTAGGAGTCTAAGAAATAATTATAGATGAACTATAATTGTTATAATAGCAGGAAAATGAAAAAGTTTAAAGAAACAATGAGAAGGAGAGGAGTGAATTTTACTCTTCCTCAAAATCATCAAGGGTGTTCATGTGCATGTAATCTAAATACTAATGTGAATAAAAATTTCAATGTTTTGTCAATCATATGTTTCAACTTAAATATTCTTTTGAATTAAGATCAACTGAGTTCAAGTATGAAAATAATTATTATATATAGACAGTTATTGTTAATCTATATGTTTTTGGAATGTATCTTCATAATATTAATTCAGCTTAGGGTTCAACTCGTATTGACTTTTTAAAAGTGTACATATATTTTTTGGTCAAAGAGAAAATAGGCTTTTACATCTTCAGATCTTTATAATGAGAATTAAGTATTAGGTCTTCAAATCCAAATGCAATTTTGAGAGTTTATAGTTATAGCTCTAGTACTTGACTATCAAGTAACATTTTATAATTTTTTATGTGCAAGAAAAGATAACGAATATCACATGTCCTTACTCCCTGTCTTTGTATAGTATATTAGACAATTTTAGAAAACATGCATTAGACCTACATAGATACAACCCTTAATTTTTTTTTGAAATTATATATATGTAATCTTACTTCTAGACAATATATTTATATAAGAAATATGAAGAAAATCTTTAAAATCATTTTAAAATATTCTTTTCATCTTTTTTTATATGTATTAATAATTTTAAAATTATATGAAACATAAATATGAATTAATAGACAAGAATTTATAACACCACCATAATTTGTTAGTTTAACACATAATTATAATTGCAATCAATAAATAATAATAATAAATTTAAATTTGGTGGATTACCTATATAAAAGAAAATATAAAAAATATTATGTTTTACATTTTAATAATTTATCTTTGTAGTATCCTTATTTTAAATCCAAATACTATAATTATCACAAGAGTCTATCATGGCTTAGTAAAAATTCTCCTAAATTTTTAATTTAAAATAATACTCTTAAATGTTAGCAAAAAATCCATTCATTCCATTAAACCAATTAATAAATAATAGGAACAATGAAAAGTTTTCAACACAAATTAAAGTTGAATTAACATGTGAGTCATTCAATATACATTAAAAAAATCCCATCAAATAGATTTGACTAAATGGCTTGTTTAGTTTTTCGACTCTCTCTAGAAATGGACTTGGATGGCTTTGTTTCTATTATCAATATCTCTTAAAGTGTGTGGGGAAGGCTTTTATAATCCTTACAAAACTATATTACAAAAATATCATTTTCATTAGAAAAAAAACATTAAAGCCATAGGATCCGATTTTATGGACAATGACATAGATTTTGTAGATGAATAAATAGATGGTCAAGTTCATTTGACCTTTTGGGACTTTGAGCATTACTTTGATATTTATGAAAGCTACATTAAAAAAGTTGAAGGTAATACTATAATACTAACTAGTTTAAGTGGAAGAAATCACCATCAATCTTGAAATGATATCAATTAGTTATAACCACCTTTACCCACCGATGTAAAAGAGGGCTGATTTAAGTATTATAATAGGAAACAAGCTTATTAAAAAATTCACCATAATAAAAATCTTATATGAGTGAGTATATAAAAGTGCAACATAGGAGACATGACAATGCATAATAATAGTTCTTAAGTATTTTTTAATATAATATTCTTTTTTGGGAACTTTTTTTAAAGCTTGGAGTCAAATGATTATGTGATATTTTTATTAGTTCATGTTATACTATTATGAAGATATTTTTATTAATGCATGCTATACTATTATGAAGAGGAAAGTATGTGAGTGATCAATTTTTTAATGTTGATTCATTCATTGACATGTCGATTCTTACATTGTCAATCCTATCACTACCTTCCTATGACCTATTTAACCATCAAATAGCTACAACTAAGACTTTGTCTTTCTTGTCACCTCACTAACTCTTTCTTCACCTACAACTACATTTTTCATAGGTCAAACTTCAACTTATGGACCCAACATAAGAATCATTTTAGCTCTCCATAGACTTTGATCAACCCTCAATTTACTCACCAATTGACATGCTAATGTAGAAAGATTATAGTATAATTAAATTCATTTATTTTTCTCTCCTTGATGAAATTTTGATGTTATCTCAAACATAATAACCTATTGTATTATCCATTTCTTTCTACACGGTGTTTCATCTAAGAAAGATTTTGTAAACTATTTAAAATTGCAATGGTCTGAGTTAAGGTTCTATCTTTTTTGTTTACTTTCCTAACCATGTCTAGGTCATTTATGATACTTAATTTTTTTTCTGCAAGATATTAACCTTCATAACTAGATGAACATTTTATTTGAATTATAGATGCAACATCAACATGACATATTACATACTTACAAAGAACATGATTTATTTCTCTTGGAACTCTACACAAAGTATTGATGCACATGCATGCAATTGGTATATTCTTTTAGCAATATATCATGCATCACAGATAGGTAATAAGCATCATAACACTAAATTGAGGTGATTACAAAGCGATATGACAATTAGGGCTAAATGTACCATTTGGTTGGGTTGTATATGTACATTATCCTAATTCTCATAAAGAACAAGATCACTAATATGGAAATTATGAGAAAGAAAATTCTGATTGTATTTATTTGATATAGATTTTTTATGGCCTTGAAGATGTTCAAGAGCCTTCAATTTGCACTCATTGATAAAATCAAGCTAATTCAAATGGTTTTTACAATAAGTGCCATTGTAAATCAAACCTCTTAGGAAAAACCACAATGAACAAATTTACAACTATAGAGGCATAATACCTTTGGCACCATACACTGGGTTGCATAGACTATTTCCTATAGTGATAAAAATGTTTGTGCAATAAGCCCACAATTTATAGTTTGGTTGAATATGCCAACATTTATCTTGCTTATTAACCACTTGCTACAACATCTATTTGATGGTCTTATTAGAAGTTTTAGCCTGGCCATTTGAATGAGAATAATGAGCTATAGAAAAATAAAATTGAACATAAAGTTTCTTGAGAGGTTCCTTCACTCTCTTATTGATGATTAAGGGTACTCCCCTTATTTACACAAACACATAATTTTTTAAAGAGAAATAACAATAAATTATGGGAATAGGAAATTAGTTTCTTATTATCTCCACAAAAATAGAATTACTAATACAGGAGCATCTTGGGTGTAAGGGTCAATCTTGCATCACCCAAAGATATTTCTATTTCTATTTATGTCTTTTCAATAATGGTTATTTCAATCAAGAGTTGTTATTTGTGGAAGCTTGCTAGTTTTAGTAAGTTGGACATGCAAGCTCAACATGTCCTAATTTCATAGGTGGTGGTTCATCTTAGATATATCCACATGCCAAACGAGTTTCATTGCCATATCATATGTATTAGGTTATTGCAGATTTTTGCTAGAAAAAATTCAAGCTCAATGATGAAGGCCTAAAGGGCTCCAAAGTAAGGTCAAACATCAGTTGATGGATGCTTGTGTGATCAACCATCATAGAACATAGAACATGCTTTTGTTTCTAGGCAATGATTATAATAGGCAATCAAGATAATGGTTTTTGAGTTGTGGTCTCTACAAGTTGGGATATCTGAAAATTTAATTTGTAAATTGTCTGTCAATTCTATGTAATAAAGTATAATAAAATAATATAATTTAAGGTTGGTTGGCCTCAAGAGTTATGGATAAGTGTCTAGAACATTCCCAGGCAGTGGAAGATGCTTTATAAGGAAGCTCTAGGTTGTTTAGGGCAATTCAGAGAGGTTGTTCACAACTTTGTCTTGCATATTAATGTAAGGAAGGTTCCCATGTGGGTTTGCATATTGTATTTTTGAACTTGATAATTCCACACTTGTGGAGACAATAACAAGCCCATATTTTGTTCCTACAATTGGTTGGTATTTCTCTATTTCTATTGTGTTTGTAGCTTTAAGTGGAGTACCCTTCATCGATTATAATATTCAAAAATATGACATGTAAATCCACATGGGCATTTTAATTTACAATATTTTTGCAAGCCAAAGTTGTCATATGTGTGTAATTATAGTATGAGTTAGAAACATTAAGAAAGCTAAACATTCAACAAACAAGCACAAAACAACATCTAAGATTAGGCAAAAGAAAGAATAAAAGAGAGTGGAAACCAAATGATGAACATCAAAGAGGTCTTCTTGATCTTTGTTAATAGTTTAAATGTGTGCTTAAGATCTTTTCTTAGAGATTTATAGTGTGTAGGGATTTTTACATTATAATTTTTCTAGGCTATGAATTATGGAGGAAAAATGACATAATAACAATGCATAAAAGGTGGATGAAAATGAAGGAAAAGAGCTTTCAATTTATAGGCAAAGAGAAGGCCAAATGTGATGTAGTACAAGGTAGGAGAATCCCCAAAGGAGATGTCCTAGCCCCCAACAAATAACCACACAATAGAAACACAATAACAATGCAAGATCTGATACCAAATCACAACCCTTTATTCATAAAATAACTTATTACATGCAATGTACTAGGCTATAAGGTCATACAGGTTACAGTCAAATGCAATAGCAATTACAATAATAGTTTGCAAGATCATTGAAGATCCAATCCAAACCCTAATCCTAGCTAGTCCAAATCCACACTCTAGAAGAAAACCTCAAGGAAAATTCAACTTGTTCTTGCAAGCCCACCAAGCAATCTCCTAGTCTTCCAAGCCACAACTACTAGCCTTCTCAAAATTAGCTCCTACACTTCATCCCCTTCACCAAGTTGGATGACAATAATGCCTAAACGCTCCACAAGACCCCCTACTTATACCCAACTAAGCCACAAGTAGGCCTAGTTCATTACAAATTAAATTAAATTCCTTACAATAAATATATGTTGAGCCACAAGTCAGCTACAACACAAATTAAATACCCATATAAGAATTAATTTCCAAAATTCATCTCACTAACAACTTAGCACCTACAAGAACCAAGACCAGACTAACTTTTAGAGAAACCAGGCCGATCATCAACCAAACCACAAGCACTGTCGAGCTTCCAATGCATGTCGAGCTCCTAGTGCATGGCAAGCAATAGTGAATGTTGAGCTTCCAACAATGACTAAGTACCTTCAACAATCTAGAACCTTGGCCAACACTATGCCCAATATCGATCGAGGATCCATCCTTCTTCAACTGAGGAAAAATATTATCCACCAAGCCCATTTAGTCAAGCCTCCAACCTAGAGACACCATAGAGATGATTGAGCACCTCCAACTTTCCATATAAGTACCTAAATCTTCATGAACCTCATATGTCATTGCATCAAACTATTGAGATACAAAGAAAAAAGTGTGTCCCAAACTTTGATGCCCAATGAAAATTCCACAACCATCTTTAGCTTCAGCAAAGGCTTCCACTCCAATAGGGACAAGAAAACCAACATGCAAATAATCCACATCTATATCATTCTGTCAAACACTAGAATCTCAACCATCCAATCAACATGTGCACTTCGAGGAACAAACCAAACATAATGTTTCATCAATAAATCCACATCCATAATAGCAACTAGTGAATCCACACTAGCGGCAACAAACTTGACATCAATAGAAATATGTATATCTCTATCAAAACATTCCAAACTCTCAACACTAGATATCACATTGCTCACAATAAGATGCTCTACAACATAAAAATCACCACCAATAGAAACTAGATCATCCATGACTAAGTTCTCTTTAATTTCCATGTCAGTCACAACTGATTGATCATGAAAACCAACCTCCATTTCAACATTAACAAGGTTAGGAATATCCTCAACAATAGCCTCAAGTTTTTCTCCAAGTTTTGCATCAAAATCCACAAACTAATCAACAAAACCAACCTCTTCCACCTCAACCTTACCATGCCATCATCTCTCTCAATAAAGTCTTCTATTTGGTCAAATAACTCTCTTCTAGATCAATAGACTCCAACTCCAAAAAAATCTACAAAATGCCTTCCTCATCTCGGCCTTAACTTGATCAACCAAACCAACTTCAAACCAAGCAAACATCTCACAAAGCCTCCTCTCCACCACATCATAGAGAATTACAATCATCCCAGGGTCCAATATTCTTAGAGACATCTCACAAGATCTTCATAAACCCTCTACAAAAAATACTTCCCATGCACCTTGTGACAACTTTGAATCATTTGCAAGTTAGATCATAACCTTGCATGAACAACTAGGAATAAATCGCAAGTCTAAGAATGGATCTATAATACACAAACCCTCTACAATCATGCCTCAACAAGATCAATCTTCCATATTCACATCCATTGATCCATCTGCAAGTCCTCTATAATTTCAAGTGAGAACCAAAATCTATAACATCATAACCAAAAGATCTAGGACTCAAAAAAGAATAATCCTCCACCAAATCAAGATCTTCATAGATCAACTCCTCTCAACCCAAGGTCTTGGTGCAAATTGCCTCAACTTTGACGATTGGTCTACACACTCAAGAACACCTTTTTTTTGATACCACATGATGCATTACAAGGTATAAAAATGCCCAAAAGAGATGCCCTAGCCCCCAAAAAATAACCACACAATGGAAACACAACAATAATGCAAGATCTAATACCATATCACAACTTTAGGAGGCTTTATAAGATTTCTTCTTAGTTTGAAGCTAGTTTGGTTGATCAAGTTTAGGATGGGATGAGTAAGGCATTCCATAGATATTTGTGGAGTTGGAGTCTACCAATCTTGAAGAGAGTTTTTTGATTGGTTAGAAGAATTTTTCAAGAGAGAAGATGACAAGGTAAGGCCAAGGTGGAAGAGGTTGGTTTTCTTGATTATTTTATGGGTTATGATGCAAAACTTGCAAAGAAACTTAATGTTGTTGAGGATCTTCCTAACCTTGTTGATGCTAGGATGGAGGTTGGTTTTCATGATCAGTCAATTGTGACTAACATGGAAATTATAGAGCACTTTTTTGTGGATGATTTGGTTGCTACTAGTGGTGAGTTGTATGTTGTAGAGCATATTGTTGTGAGCAATGATACCACTAGTGTTGAGAGTTTGGAATGTGTTGATGGAGATCTACATATTTTTGTTTATGTGGAGTTTTTTTGTCCCTGGTGTGGATTTGCTAGTTGCTATTGTGGTTGTGGATTTATTGATGAAGCATTATGTTTAGTTTATTCTTGGGAAGTGAGTATGCTGATTAGATGACTAAGATTTTTGTGTTTGACAGAATGATGTAAATGTGGATGATTTTCATGTTGCTTTTCTTGTCCCTATTGGAATGGAAGCCTTTGGTGGAGATGAAGATGGTTGTGGATTTTTCATTGGACATCAAAGTATATGGAAACACTTTTTTCTTAGTACCTTAGGAGTCTGATGTAGGAGCATTTGAGGTTCCTAAAGATTCATGCATTTTTATGGAAAGTTGGAGGTTCTTTGTCATCTCTATGGTGTTTCTTGGTTGGAGACTTAAAAAAATGGGCTTGGTGGATAATATTGGTGCTCGGTAGAAGAAGAAGGGTGAATGCTTGGTTGATATTGGGTATAGTGTTGGCCGAGGTGCTTGGTTGCTAAAGGTATTCAATCATTTTTGGAAACTCAGAATTCATTGTTTCTTGACATGCACTTGGAGCTTGGCAATGCTTGTGATTTGGCTAATGCTTAGCTTGGCTTCTCTAACACTCAGTCTAGTTTTGGTTCCTATAGGTGTTGAGTTGTCAGTGAGCTAAATTTTGGTAGTTAATTTATGTATGGGTATTTAAGTTGTGTTGTAGCTGATTTGTGCATCAACATATATTTAATTTAAGGGATTTAATTTAATTTGTAATGAATTGGGCCAAATTGTGGCTTAGTTGGATATAAGTAGGGGATATTGTGGAGTCTTTAGGCATTATTATCATCCAACTTGGAGAAGGGGATGAAGTGTAGGAGTAAATTTTGAGAAGGCTAGTAGCTATGGCTTGGAAGACTAAGAGATTTCTTATTGAGCTTGCGAGCACAAGTTGATATTTCCTTAGGGTTTTCTTCCAAATTGTGGATCTAGACTAGCTAGGATTATGGTTTGGATTGGATCTTGAGGGATCTTGCATAACTGTTATTATAATTGTTGTTGTATTTGGTTGTAGCTGGGAAGGCCTCACAACCTGATACATTGCATGTAATCAACTATTTTATGAATAAAGAGTTATGATTTGGTATAATATATTGCATTTTGTGTGTGTTTCCAATGTGTGGTTATTTTCTAGGGGCTAGGACATCTCCTTTAGGTATTCTCCTTCCTTGTATTGCATCAAAATTGTCAGTCAAGATACAAAGATGAGGAGTGACCAAGATGCATTTGAAAGAAAGCTCATGGATTGTGCTTTCTTAAACACACAACCTTGTAACAAGTATCATAACGAGAGTGCTTGAGAGGGCACTAGGGTTTAAGAAGATATTCCTTAAAGGCACATCTTGTCTCATATCTTTAAAATTCAAGCATTGAGGAATGTGGCCATTTTGGGAAATAGAAAGGATTTTTTAGAATAGGAAAAATAAATAAAATATTTCTTGGAGGGGACAAAGGTGTCAAAAGGTGTAAGATCATTTAAGGAATTCTTTAATGGGTATGATTGGGAGTGTGTGAGATGTGCCAAGAGGTTTGATTTTGGGGTTGGCTCAGGATTTCTTAATTCTTGGATTAAGGTTGTTTAAATGTTTAAGGGATGATTAGGCTTAGATTAGGATAAATTAGTAAGTAAGTGAGACTTTATGGAGGATACAAGTGCATGGAGAGGGAATGAGTGGAGGCTTAATTAATAAATTAACAATTATAAATTGATTAATGAATAGTTATAAATTAATTAAGGAAGATTAGTATGTATGAATGGGTCAAGATGAGTTAGAATCTAGGCTCAATGGTTTGGTTCAAGATAAGATTTGGGTTAAAGTCAATAGCCATGTGCTCTAATTGATTTATATAAATTATTTAATAAAAGGGGATATTTGGGAATTAATTTTAATATGCATATGTTTTTATTTAAATTAATAGAAGGAAGGAATACTTAATTAATTATTTAACAGTAGGTTCCTGTTAGATAATTAATTGGACTATAGTTAATTAATTGAATTAATTAACTAGTAGGATGATATGAAAAATTAAACAATAAATAATTAATTAATAATATTCTAGAAATGAACTAAATTTGATGAGAAATTTGTGTAATCAAATTAGGTGTCTACATTTTTCCCCTCTAGAACATAGAGTTAGAATAAAATAATTTTTGAAGATTTTTAAAATAGTAGACGCATAAAGAATTAAAAGGAAATAAAGTTTCTTAAGACTACACAAGAAAAGAGGGTTAGTTAGACTATGTGATGCCCCTTCAAGAAGGTGGTTGGGAAAGAAAAAGTGGCCCATTCAACATCACAATGGATTCTTGGGAGATTATAGGGGGTTTGCCTTTTGGATTGAACACTTTGATTTGGGATTGTAATTTGGGATTGTAATTTTGATTGCTAAATTGGATAAGATTTTGATAACTAATTCTTTTGGATTTCCTTAGATTCTAATGGGATTACTATTGAGTTGTCATTTTTCATGATGCTTAATGACATGAATCTTTTTGAACTCCTCTCTTGAAAAGATAATTTGAGGATCAACTCCAAGGTTCTGGATGATCTTGTGACCTACTGGAATCCACTTAGTTGAAGATAAATGTGAATGTTCACAAGCAAGCCTTTGTTGGTTCTAAAATAATCCGAATAAGATGTATGATCTACTTGTTGTCTCAAAAAAAAAAACAAAAACCACACGAAAGGAATATATTTTTGTATTTTTGTATTTTTATGATGAATGTAATCTAACAATGCAACTATATGAATTCCTAAATTAACCAAGGGGTTAGTAAAGAAAATAAAAAAGATAGGGAAATAAGAAATTTAAGCAAATAACATGAAAATTATATCCTAACGGACACAAGCTATGGAAACAATGCGTTTGCAAGTTAAGCTTTCAAAAATATTAGTAGGTAACCAATGAAAATAGGAGCAATGCTTCCTTAATTCTACTAATGCAAACATCAATGGGAATTCAATAACCGTAAGATGTTTCATTTTTCATCAGATCGCAAGGCCATAGAAAGTGCACTCATGCGAGACAAAAATCTATGCAAGAACAATGTGGTGTTCTCTTCTCGAACTAGGTAAGTTAATAGAATTCGTAGACCCATAGCAAAAACTAGAATTAAAAGATCGCACAACCAAAACAATGCAATAAAACTATTGGCTCAATTATATCCCATGAACACACATTCACAAAATATGACACAATCAGGAAAGAATCACTACACTCCAAATGCAAGCACCAAAAGCATATATTATTGTAAAATTAATGACAACCTTGAATACATATTACATTCCTATACTTATAAGAAATCTTCTCCTCAATTTGCTTTAAGAGTGCGAGATATCTTTATGTAATCATATGCTTCTAAACTAATAAAAAAAATCTAATTATGTACAAACTAACTATCTAACTGGTGTTTAGTAGGACTTCATCCATATTTATATCTTTAATTGGATGCATGAGCCTTTACATGTCATAGATCAAAGAAAGCGTGAGGAAATATGAAAGAGAAAGCCTTCAGTTGATGTAGAAGTGTCTAGAATGCAAAAAATAGGAGCCCCTTCTTCACTAGGCGTCTATAGGAGTTAAACTACTATCAGAATGCATTTTTGATACATAGAAAGCTCTAAATTTAGAACTACTAGTTAACTGTCGATACACCTCTGAATTCCTCATAATCTTCTAGAACACTACTAAAAAAGCACACCTACGCACATGGTACACTAGCACACCTAGTGCAAAAAGTTCCAAAAATTGCAAAATTTCACTAAGTGTCAAAATTGAAATTATGGCTTCTAGGTTTTGTTCCCCTTTATACCAAAGCTATGTTCGGGTATTTTGCCTTAAATTTCTTGATTATCTTACTGACTTGAGTCGCATCTAGAAAATCTAAGGCTTCATATTTGTCTTTCACCTTCTACCTATAGTTGTTGACCTTGATACGAGTCTCCACAAAATCTCCTAATTTCACATTAAGATCTAACAATGCCTCCTCTATTCTAAATGCTTGCCTAATCTCATCATCTTTAGAAACCTCTTCAAAAGTTTTCCAAAATTTCTTGACTACTACCTCCACTAGTATTAATTCCTCCCATGTATCATCCTCAAAAATGTCTAAACACACATCATTATAATGCTTCTCAGCTTCCAAAATTTTCTCTTTGGCTTGATCCTTGAGCCTATGAATCTCCACATGTAATATCTCCATTACTTTATTGTCATCCACAATCTCGATCAACATCCAATATCTTTGGCCTTTAATTGCTTGTAATGCTTGCAAATCCTTGCCCTTGGTATGTATCTCATCCATCAGACCAAAATCTTGATTCAAAATGGCTACTAGCCTATCCACATTCTCTTGCATGATGTGTAACAGCTTTATATTTCCATGAATGATCTATACACCCTTTTCCTCAAAACTTTCTCTCCACTATTTACAAGCACTCAAAAATGGATCCAATTGGCTTATACACCTATCTCTTCTCTCAAGTGTTGTATTCAAGGTTTCCTTGGGGTTTTTAGGATCTAGGGGACCAACAACTTTTCTTAGATATCCTTTTAGGATTTCTTTTTTTTGCCAAAGTATTATCAACTCTGCCCCATCCTATTCCAATCTCCTAAATACCTCTTTTTATCCCTATTGTACCCATTAGTTTAGCAATATCCAAGGTTGGTTTCCCAAGTATGACCTCTCTAATTTGATAATCTTGTGGAGTCAATTCTTCAACATTTGAATGTGGAAGAGGGATAGCCATGTGAGCAAATAAGCCTTGGCTCTGATCACTCATTATAAAGGCTAATGCCTGTGCATCATTTGGTGGTGAATCAGGCTTCCTTAGGACTTCAATTATTTGCATTCTATCCTCCTCAGTGGTGAATTGCTATTTCTTATTTCTTATTTCTTCTTTTCTCAACCACCTTGGGATATGCTCTAATGGAGATTTTCCTTTTGAGGATGAAAGAATTTTCTCTGCTATGTCCTTTCCCTTATCTTCCCTTTCTAGAGTCCTCTCCTTTTGTACAAGATTTTTAGCAGCAGTCTCTATGTCCATAGATTCCACAGTCCTTTCCTCAGTGTCTTAGGAAGTTTACTGAGGTTGTTCACTTATCTGCCCTTCATCTGACACTTCCTTGGTGGATGCTTGTTGTGGCTCTTCCTCTTGTACCTATTCTTCTTCATTATTTGGAGGAAGAGGAGTAGCCGACCCCTTATCTACACAAAATGTGACTTACACTATGGATGGTGGGGCTATTTTGAGACCTTCTAGTTTGGGTGTTAAGCTAACTCCAATCCTCTTGTTGAGGTTGATTGTTTGGAGTGTCCCTTACCTTATCCCTGACCAATTTGGTACCCATGGGCATGAAATCAAAATCTAACTTTTGAAAGACATCAGTGCCCTCCACATCCTACTTGTCTATCCACTATTGCATTTAAGCTTTTGAGGTTATAGTCTAGATGGGTTCCTTAGGGATAGATGGTAGTGTGATAGTGGAGCTTCTTCTCCTTTTTGACTCTATATCTCTTATGAGATAAGTCCTCCAATTTAAAGGTATATTTTCCTCCTTATCCTCATTATCTTCTTCTTCTAATTCTTTTGGAATAGGCTCAGGGACTAATGGGAAAGGAATCACTTTCTTAATGACCCTTTGTCTCCTCTTTACCAAAGTCTTGAGTTTTCTCTTCTTAGACATGGAGGGAGAGGCTTGTTCTACTTGTCAAGGTGGGGCTACCTCTTCTACTTTAGTTTATGCTTCTCCTTGGCCTTGCTTAGCTAGTAGCACTTGGGGATCCTCTTGAACTTGTGCAACTTCCATGTTCTTTGGCCCTTGTACATTTTCCTCTCCCTACTGTGGAGGTTCCTTAGTTGCTACTTCATCTAGCTTAGCTCATTGAGGAGAAGTTATCTTCCTCCTTCCTTTATCTTTTTGTGCCCTTTAATATCCAGCTAGTCTATCTAGTTGGTGTACTATCTCGAGTCTCATTGGTGATTGGGCTATAAATGAAGGCATTGTGATGTTAGCTCTTTGGCCTTTAGCTAGGTGGGCTTGAGCATGGAAGACCATCGTCTATGGAATTAGATCAAGTTTGAAAGGTCTCTGTTGCATTTTGTGCCCCCACCAAATATTTGAATTTTAAATACTTGTCCGCCCAACGGTCACTTCCCGGTTTAATGTTATTTTTTATCATCCCAAGAATATAAAAAAAATTAAATGATGAAACCTTAGGATATTCCTTATTTCCTAGGTTTATTCTTGTAGGCTCGTAGCTTCCTCATCATCAGATCAAAAGATATTGATGGCTAGTGCTATCTCGCTATGGGAAGTTGCATGCTGTTTTGCCATAGTGACATAGTGCCTTTCGGCCGCGTGTCAGGTGGGTCTTCCTTTTCCTTGTTATTTCTTCGGCGCCAAGATTTGCTAAATCAACAGTGGGCACTATGGGGCTATTGAAAAATCTATGTTCCTCACCATTAGCAACATAGCGCCCAGACGAAAAATGATACTACTGTGACATCAGAAGGAGGGTGGATCCCACGTATGCCTCATCGGATATCAGTGAGGATTTGTCAGACAGGTTGGTGCATGGCCAGTTTCTATTGGTTGGCATACTGATAGGTCAGATCCATCTTGCTTGTCGCCAGATCTCAGAAAATCAACGGTGGGTGCTATCTCGCTATGGGAAGTTGCAAGGATATTATCCATAATGACATAGCACCTCAGTGACATGTGGCACAGATGACATCATGGGCCTACCCTTCTCCAAAGAAATATTACAACTCATCCTTGGTGGTAGTTGTTAGGTGGGTCATAGTACAATGGTGATATTTCATTTGTCCATTCAGCCAACTCAATGTGTAGTTGTACAATTTTGTTGATCACCGTAGATCTAAGGAAATCGATGGAAGGCACTATCTCACTATGGAAAGCTGCGAGGAAATTATCCATAGCAACATAGCGCCATTGTGCCACATGGATCAGTGAGGCTAGATCTCGCCAAGATGAGGATGCCATGTTGTGCCAGGTGGTTGCCAAGTGGATTCCTGGACCAGAAACTTTATGGAGGCAAGCGCAGTATTATGAGGATCTTCCATGATTGTTGATCTTGTGGAGATCAATGGTGGGTGCTATCTCACTATGGAAAGTTTCAAGAATATTACTCATAGCGACATAGCAGCTCAGCGACATGTAGCAAGGTGGGGCTGAGTATTATGAAACTGTAGGGATGGTACCAGTTCGGGTCGAGTCAGATGCCAGGTGTATTGAGTTGGTTCATGGGCCCAGAAGTTGTAAGGGCAGAGTGCAGTAATACGGTGAGTCTTCATGTTCATCAGATCAATCTGGATCAGCGGTTGGCACTATCTCACTATGGGAAATTTCTCGAAGGATACGCATAGTGACATAGCACCTCGGTGAAACATGTCCTAGTGGGTCCGGTGGAGGCAGTAACTGTTAGTGGCCGATAGTTAATGTGACTATTGCAGTCAGGGTTGCAAGGTGGCACAGTTAGTAATGAAAAGAGATGGTCAACCATGTAAGACTCCTATGAGGTGGCAAGATAAAAGGAGGTTATTGGCCCGTGTAGCCCGTTTTGGATGTAGAGTTTAGTTGACTTGCTGACTCTAGTGATTCATGCACCAAAAATGATAAGAAAATGAGGTTTTACACGCATCCGAACTTATGATCAATTCCAACCACCAAAAGTGAATGTGAAGCATGCAGAGACACTCTACCACCCTGATCTAATCTATCTACTTGGTCAGAGCACAATTATAGTGCTACCTCTATCTTTTTGAGGCCCTATTTTTAGTTAAAGATTAGATTTCATGGTACCAAAAGTTATACTTAGATCAGATTTCTTCAAATCCCCATGATTGTTCTTGGCAGAGCCTTGATGGTGGTGGTTGCAGGATAGTTTTGGAGGGAAAATCTCAATTATGCCTGAACTATAAAGGCAATTTTTGTGAATTTTGTAATGGTCGGCCTTTCTCTATTTTCTCTATTACTGCTCTACAGATTCTCAGTGTAAATTCTCTTGTGCCTCTGAACTACATGATTTTCTATCTTATCTCCTTCAACCATTGGTATGAAAGTGCAAGAACTCTTTGCCTCTTACTGGTGTTTTGTAGAGATCTATGATCTGCATGACTGTATCTCCTTGGCCTATGAATGATAATATAAGTGAATCTCTCTTTCCTTGTGTCATTCATCTTGGTCTTTTGATCTGCATGTGATTATTAGATTAAAGCAAGTTTGAATGTGTATATCCTTAGTTTCATTCTAGTTCAATAGTGCATATATGGGCAGAGTTTGGTCCGAACACTCTATTTTGGTGCATCATCTCTTTAGATTAGATTAGGTAGATTTTCTTTCATGCTCCCCTTCTCCCTTTTCCTCTCCAAGAGTAGTTAGGTGTATCCTGATAGTAAGAGGAAGTTGGCCTTCTCCGGAGACTCAACCTCACAGTTCAAGTCCCACAACTTGGAGGTTGTTTCCATGTTTCACTAGGTTGTCCTCATGCATAGGCTTTGGAAAAGGGTGCAAAACTAAGTGACAATAGTCTCTTATTCCAATCCTTTATTAATTTGATGATGTGCCTTGCCCTATGGTCAATGTCTAAGTTCTCTTCTTTGTCAATCTCAGTATTCATAATAGGCCTATCACCAATCTTGTCCCTATTGAACAATGGATCAAGAAGATCCTCCGTATCTTGTTGCATAATCTTCAATGGAATCTTCATCTTCAAAGCAATCTCTTCCCAATACAAATTCATCCTACAATAATCCCTTATGTGGACATGAAAGTCATATGTTGCATTCATCCAATGATCTTCAACCACATCTTAATGCAGGAATGTCTTGCCAGCTAGATATTCGACTCTTCAGATATTATCAAAATAAGGCCATGGAGAATTATATTCTTCCAAGGGATATTGATCCCATTCACACTCAAAATATGGAATTTCTTGTCTTCACACCACACTAAAAGGTCCTATAGTAATATGTCATATCCAACATATTTTGTGCTACTTCTTTACTCTATTGTATGTGGACAAGAGTTGTTAAGTGATCTCCAATAGAATAAGTCTATCACTGGGATACCTAGGGAGCTTTTTAGGGTTGATAGTTGTACTCGCTACCCTTAAATATGTAAATGTTTGAAACTAGATGTTGTAGGCTCCAACCTCTAATATCTTAGCAGCTATCTCTTTTGACATTTTTTTCGCATAATCCCCCTCTATGAACTAGATTATTATGAATATAAAAGCATCATTCACAATCCTATATTCCTTGCTTTGTTCTAAAAGCCTTTTCTTTAATAGCTAAGGATATACAATTTAGGGCCATGCGTTTGCATCTTGCATGCTACCCTTCTTATAGAGCCTAGGATAATCTATCACTCTTGTAGCTAGCAAGTATAGCAAGTATGATTCATGTAAAATCTTTTATTATTCTTCACCACCACCAACTTCTCACCAAAGTTCTCACTAAGAATGGAGGCCCAATCAATCAACATCTTTGTCATCTTGATGGTCTCAATGAAATTGGTCATCCATATGTTTAAATATCCTGAAGTGAGAAAACACATGACTCTACTCAAGAGAATGATTGAATATCTAATATCTTCCTTCATGTAGCCCCGTTTCATATCTACTTTACTTTCTTTTTTCCCTAGAGGAGTTTTCTATATGAGGTATGATGATTGTATGATCTTAGAAGCTTCATTGATATGTTCCCTATACCATCTCTTAGCTTGGTGATAAGTCAATCTAATAAATTGATCCACCCTTGGAAGGTGGAATACCTTCTCTATATTTTTGGGTCAAAGATCTAGGATGATCTCTCTAGTTATGCTCTTGTCAACCCTTTCTTCAACAACATATCTTTCTACTAGTGTTATGATCAATTTTGACGACTACACTGAAATTGGATGCAATGTTGCTTAACTAGTCTTGATCAAATCAAGGAAAATATCATTGGTGATCTTTCTATTGGTTTGTTACACAATGTGAAGAATGCACCCATATCAATGTGATCTAGTTTGGTATCTTGGATCTCTAAATGATCATTTTGGAGTCATGATTTTGTAGGAACACCCTGCAACTTGAACACTATGGGCATTGGAACCATCTTTTCTACAAGGGAGGATGACGAAGATGCCATTGAATCTACATAAAAATCATGTCTATTAGTTTGAAGCTAAAGAAAAAATCAAGAACACAAGCCCTAACACTGACATAAAATAGACCCAAAAAACCTAGTTTTCTTGAAAACAACAAAAAAACCTAACTTTATCCCTTTTTGCAAAAATAAAAAAAGGGGGGCACACTTGGCACACTTATTAGGTGCACTTGGTGCACCTTCTTCCATTTCAAAATGTAGGGTGTGTAGCAGTGCACCTCATAGGGTGTATTGATGTGCACCCTTTTAGACTTAGCACAAAAGAATTTTATCATTTTTGGGGTGCGTAGTAGTGCATCTGATAAGGTGCACTACTGCACACCCTAATTAGGGTTTTTCTTTTTAAAATTTTTCAAGTTTTTGTTTTGTGGTCAAAAGTTTTATGTTTTTGAGAGGAAAAGTAAGGTGCGCAATAGTACACCTAATTAGGTGTGCTACTATGCACCTTAATTTAAAGTCTAATGTTTGTTTTTTGGGTTTTTGTAGATATGGAGCAGAGGAGGCACACCTAATTAGTGTGGAGCTGCAATGAACAAAGTCTAGAAAAAGGAAATGAGGAGTTTGAGGGTGGTCCCAGGTTATATAGCTTGGGGTCCCTAGTGTAGCTGTGGGAGGTGCATAGTTGTGTAGATGCATTGTTGTGCACTTCCCTACAATGTGCATTCCCCTTTATAAATTTGATGCACTAGTGCACCAAATTAGGTGCATTGGTGCACCTTTTTCCTATGCAAAAACTTGTTTTATGAGATCTGGGTTCCTGAGTCAGGACCTAAACTTGACTAGAAATAGTAGATAAAACCCTAAAAAGACTTAGACCCTAGATTAGGGTTCTAAAAAGTCAAAAATAAAGTAAGGGGTCCCCATTTCATGGAAAAATGGGGTGTGCATTGTGAGAACCATAACAATTACTTATGGGAATTTTAATGAGGTCTAGGAATATTCAAAAGTCTTGAGCATGGGATACTCTAAAATAGAGTACTACCATGTAGTTGAACATGTAGTTTGATACAGAAATTTCAAAAACTTGTCAAGGTTACCAATAACATCAAGGCCTTGTTATTGATATTGCATAGAACACATGAGTGCAAGAGGATTTAGAGTGAAAATGATACTGGGGAACCCACATGCAAATGAAATCTTCCAAGTACATGATGTAGCCACAAGTGATCATATGTTTGGATATGTACACATATCTAACTATCTTAATGGCAGAACATGAGAAAATGAAAATGATCAAGACCCTACTTTTAATTTGCCACATTCATAAGACACTATGGTGTAAGATGTTAGGACGATCTTAAGGAGAGAAAAACCAAATTGCATGGATAAAATAATCAATAACCAAAAAATAAAATCAACAATTTAGATTATTTAATCCATGAAAGCAACCATTTTCTGAAGAGATTAGTAGGAATAGATATTGATGGGTCAAGGTCAAAGATGAAGAAGGATGCATACTATAAGGTCTCATTGGTAGGATATGGAACCATGATATTCTAGAAAACTAGAATTTTAGGATAACTCTGACTATGAAGGATCTCACATGAGGACTTTTGAAGTGAATAGTTGTGAAAGTTTGAGACCTTGATCTAACACAAACTGACACAAAAATTGAGATATATACAATGAGAAAAACTAATGAATGGCTACAAGGTAAAATGTCCAAATTGAATAACCAAAGTATTTTCAAGTAAAACTTTACAGAACCTTAGGAGGAAAAGATAATGGGCTGTTGTTGATATATTACAACTAAAAAGCTCAGTATCTCAAAAATTTATGACACAAAATGTTTGATGTTTCTTCTAACCTTAGGAATTAGAATAGTAATGACTTCATCTTTCATGTGTTGTGATGTTGAAGCACCATGGATATATAAGTGTATGGATGAGTGGATGCTACAGGGGATTTGGGATGATATTTTGATAGATAATGAGAGGTCCTGAGTACGCATGGTGCCTATTGCTAGGTTTTCACCAAGGTATTTGTCCAAGGCACTTGAATTTCTAAGTTTTCACCATTGGATGCTTATTTATCTTTACTATTTTCTTTTCTTTTGTAATATTTTGATTTTACTGGTATCCTCAAGGTGCCTAAATTGCTATGTTTTCACCTTGATGATGATTTTTCAAGACATTTTACAATTATTTAATAGCTTTTTTAGGATTGGTGAGGTACACTAACTGGCTTAGGCATAGAACTTGTTGAGGTGAATGATATTTGTGGGATCATTTAAAGGTTCCCCTTGTGGAGGTAATATCCAATATGCTACTAAGCCAAAACATATTGTAACAATACAATGATGCAACCAAGTAGGTTCAAATTTTCCTTTCTTTTCTTTATCTACTTGGACTTTCATGTTCTCTTTTAGGATCATGTCTCCCACTTGGAACCAATGGGGATAAACTTTCTTATTGAAGCTCCTTTTGAGCCTATTTTGATATACAAATAGGGGTTCATATGATTTTTATCCCTTCTGTTATAACAAATCCAACTCAGTGAGTTGGGATATAGAATAATCCTCTTCAGTAAAATTTATATTTCTAAATGATATACATAGTGACGGTAGTCCAACCTCGATTAGTAGGACCTCTTAGACACGATAGACCAAAGAATATAGAGTGGTGCATGTGACAGTTCATTATGAAGTGTGATATACCTAGAGGGAAGGATTGATTTAGAGGTGTAAGTTATAACCAAAATTACTAACAACCTTTTGGAGAATCTTGAGCATGGTTTCATTGGTTTCCTTAACTTGGTCATTACCTTGGGGAAACTATGGATTGGAGAAGTGGTGGTGGGTGTGGAGGTATGAACACAAATATTTCATGTGTTATCTTTCAAATTGGCCTCTATGATTTTTGAAGATAGTGGTGGGGATGTCAAATTAGTAGATGATATTATACAAGATGAACTTCAAAACTTGGAATTTAGTATCGAGGATAAGTGGGATTTATTGACCCCACTTATTGAAGTACTCTATTATTGTAATAATGCATTTTCATCTATCTAAAAAGTGGGGAGCAATCAAACTAAAAAGGTCAAAATTTTAGCATGAAAAGGGCCATGGAGGTGCAATAGGAGAAAGATCTTGTGCTAGAAAATGTATCATGTTTTCATGTATTCAAAACCATTATGCTCTAGTGTGGGCCAATAATACCCAAATCTTAGCATCTATTTCATTAAGACCATCCATAACACTCATGTGAGCACCAAAAAGTTCATCATGAACTTAATATAAATCCATACACACTTTGTTTAAGTCTAAAAATATGGAGAAGGTTTTGTGATAACCTCATTGATATAAGGTGTTAGCTATGAGAGTGAAGTTGGAAGCTCAACAAATCAATTTTTGGCATTGGGTGTTTGTGAGGTGAAAGGAGATGATAACATTTTTTAGATAAGCATAGATTTCATGGTACCATGGGGATTTGGGACAAACCTAGACACATATAATTTTTGATTCATTTTTCTCATAAGAGGGAAGTGAAATTTATCAACCAAAAACTCATATTGCATAGCACCCAAAGGGACTTCTAGGAATGAGCTGATAATAAGTATAATATCTACATATTTGTTTTACAACCTAGTAACTTGTATGACCTATTTTTTAATGAATTTTTACTTCATTTTATCAACCATTTCATTATATAGAAGATTTATTTTCATCTTTGGTATGATACTCATTGAGGACTTGTTTGATTATTAGCTAAGAGTCACCAAAGATGTGTAAATCTATGATGTTCCATTGGATTGTAATTTTGAGTCTCATGATAAGTACCTCATACTTTGATATGTTAATTTGTACATTAAAATCCTAGCTTGAAGGATTTAGGGATGTAGTCACCTTGAGGCATGACAAAGAATATGCTTGTTCCCAATTGATGAGATGTATATGTTCCATCAAAATAAAGCTTCCACAAAGGTTGTTCGTATACCATGCATATGTTTACCTATAAATTCCATAACTAGGGGATAGACATATACTAGGGGTGCCTCAATCAATTGATCTATAATGATTTTCCCTTTGATGGCCTTCTATCAATGTACTAGATGTCAAAATTACTTAATATCATGGCTTATTTAAACATGAATATTGTTAGAGATATGTGAGATAGCCTGTAGTTTAGTGGGTGTACTTTGGATATGTTCTTGATTGTATGACTAAGAATGTAGTGATGAAGCTTTTGAGCAATAAAAACCACTGCCAAACATTTTTTTCCATGGTAATATAGTGAAGATCATAGCCAATAAGAGTACACTTGATGTAGTAGATTGTTAATTCCTTTCTATGAACATCTAGTTGGCTAAAATTCCCCCCAATACAATTAGATTCATGTATATATACAAGATAAATGGTCATCATGCTATAGGAAAAATGAAAATGGGTGAATTATCTAGGTATAATTTGATCTTCTTGAAAATCCATTGAATAATTTGATCCCACTTGAAGCATTGATCCTTTCATAGTAGGTGAGTAAATCATTGACAATTATTAGTGAGCTATGATATAAATCTCTAGATTAATTCTAACATGCCTTGAAGATTACGTAGCTTCCTTAATATCTTAGGACATGTCATTTGCATGATAGCCTTAACCTTTTAGAGTAGACCTCTATACCTCTCAGTGACACTAGGAAGTCTAGAAGTTTTTCTAATGTGATGTTGAAGATACACTTTCTTGGATTCAAATTCAAATGGTACCTATGAAGATGATCAAAGATATCTTCTAAGTCATGAAGATAATCTATCTTTTGAACTAATTTTCCCAATATTTCATCCTCACAATCTTCTAGTATTTTGTGGATCATGTCATGGAATATGGATGTATTTTCTCTTTGATAAGCTTTCCCTACATTTTAAGGATAGTATTTTCATTGATGTCAAACCTATTTATGATAAGGAAATTACAAATGGATACTTGATCAATTGGACTTTGATAAGATGCATTGATTTTTTAAATCATGTTACAAGAGGAGAAGTCAGTAATGTTCAAGTCTTGAAAGTGTGAGCAAAGATAGATCAAATGTATAGCCTTGACCAAGTAATAGAGTAGAAGACTAAAAAATCTTGGTGTACATGTTGAGTGATGCTAGTGTCAACCAAGTCACAGTAAGTGCCAAAAAAATTTAATGTTGACCAAGCATTAGTATCGACTGAGTGACAGTGTATGTAGTGAATGAGAAGTTCTATAGAGACTGAGTAACACAGTGATGATCGAGTGTCAGAACTTAGTGTTGGGCAAGGAGCAACATTGCAAGGAACCATAATTTCTAATTGACTAATTTGATTTCTTGGGATATGGAAAGCATGTTGATGATAAGGATCAATGAATTGGATCATTTAATATCAGGAGAGGATTAGGTAAATGATCTAAGAGATGGATTCCAAGAGAAGTTTCTAGAAAAGGAGAGAAAAATAAAATGGTGAACAAATATAGTGTATGTGATGGATCAAATAGTAATCCCTAAGATCTATAGTGTTGATTAAGTAGAAACATATCATCTAATTACCTATTTAAGAAGGTACAATAGTGAAATTTCAAAAATGAGAGTAGAGAGAAGATGCACAAGGGTGTTCCAGAGAGTTAGAGTTGTTGCTGATGTTATTGATTGGAAAATCTAAGTAGAAGGATGAATTGAGTTGGGAAGAAGTAAACGATGGTTGCTTAAAGGGTTTCCAAGTGAATAAAATTAGAGATGAAAATGGAGGCCATATAGTGAATTAGTTTATGAAAAAAACAAAGATTTGCACATGCAACGTGAGTTGTACTTAACATATCAAAACCTGTTGTTACTTTCTAACCATTATGAATAGTATTTGAAATCCTTTAATCAAGGTTGACCTTACAGTCATAGTAACTTAACAATGTATGTAAATCCTTTAACATGGTGACATTCTAATTGAATTTTATAAAGTCCTCTAACAAGGGAACTCCTAATGGAGTGATTAAATCCTTTAAGAAGCTCACATTTAACAATGTGTATTATAACCTTTAACATGGTTGGCTCCTAATAGGGTGTCACTTCATAAGAGTGAATATTGGTGACATGTTGCTAGTGGTTTTTCTCAAATTAGGTTTCCACATTAAATCTTAGTTTCAAACTTGTGAATATGTTATTATAGTGTTTTATTGATTAATGTTTACATTCTGCAAGTCTTTTATTTAGAATAGTGGACTACTGGTTGATGTTACTAATAGTTTATAATAGAGATTTAAGTATTTGTTTGTTCAATTGGTACATCTAGACCTTGGATAACTGATTCACCTCCCTCCCAGTTATTCTAAATATTCTAAGAGAAGGTACCCCAAGGGATTATAAATATTTTATTTTGTTGATCTTCTTCTGCTATCTAGATTTAATTGTAACCTAAAAACCCATGTGTGAGAGATAACACATTGTGTCCAACTATGAGATTAACAATTATGTCAAAGTTGGGGAGAGTAAACTTATTACTTCAGAAAGACTTATTGAGATCTCTAACTTAGTTAATATAGATACAAATCTTTCTTGTAATTGGTTTTGATAATGAGACCATGTTTTAAATCCAATAAAAATAATCTATGGCCCTAGTGACCTTGGCATGTAGCATATTTTCTAATTCTATATTTACTAATAGGGTAACCTTAGGATGAATCTTGCATAGTTTCTTCTTTACTGGCTTTGCATTGGGATCAATTGCAAAATTATGTACCACTTGTTCTAGATCCAATCTTGGCATGTCTTGGTAGGACCATGCAATAGTTTTGATTCTTTCTTGGAGGAGCTAAATGAGGCAATCCTTTTATTATTCCTTCTAATGAAGCTACAATGTAAGTAATCCTTGGGACTTTTGGCATACCAAGGTTGATAGGATTTATTTCTTTGATCAATATGGATGACACATCTCACTTATAATCCTATAATGGAAGGAAGAAATATCCATCCTTAGGTTCTTCAGAAAGGTTTTCATCATTAGGTATGTCATTTATCTTTAATTTTCTTAAGTCATTTGGTGCCTCTTAGGGGTTTTCAACAAGAGACTCTATTATTTTTAAATTTTTATTTTTAAGTTTTTCTTTTTTTTCTTTTTTTATGACTATATATATCTTCCTTCCCAAACTATTCTTTTTGCTCCAGTTTGTAGATGTATGTAGATGCAAGATCTTTTTTCTTTTGATGTGATTCAACTCCCATGAATTTGGGGAGTGACATCTCACTTGAGAACTTTTTGATGTGTATGACACATGGTTGGGTGCAGTCAATGAGTTTAGGATGGACTAGGGGAAGGAAAATGAGGTTTACAAAGAGTTTGTAGATCACTAAGGTTCCTAGGGAAAATTTTTCCTTGAATATATCAATGTAATGTCTCTTTTCTTCCTCCTTAGTGATGTCATTGACTTCCACAAGTTCATCTTAGATGTTGAGGAAGATAATATCATTATTGTTAGTGTCCCTAGTTATGGGTAGACCATTAGAAATTACTTGTCCTTTACTATATATGGGCCTCTAGATGGTCTTTGGTACTCATTTCATCACAACCTAGGACACCTCCTTATTAATAACATTGTTCATTGTCTAGTTTGTATGCCTTGGACATTTTTCTTTAAAATAATCAATTAGTTATTCGTCCTATATAGTTGATCTCTATACAACCAATTATTAATACTATGGACCATCTCTTTCTTGTTTAAGATGCAAGGGGATATGAATGCAAATAAACTTAGCTATTTTGTTTGAGATTCTTTTTTTTCTTTTTTTTACTTTGATGTGAAGGGACACCTTGCATGTGTAGATCAAGCGACAAAGCTCCAACAACTATATTCACCATATTTGTGGTAGTTGATGTTGACGAAGGAAAGGATAGATGATGTAAGGGTCATGGAAATTTTTAGAGGAACTAGTGACAAATATGCCAATTTCAATCCATATGAAGCGATTTTGGTATGGATAAGAGGCCTCTACTTCATGACAATGTGTCAAAGGTTGTGGATCTTCTTGAGTGGTGATCTTAGTGCATTGGTGTAGAAATTTGATGCATTAATGGTACATATATGGGACAAACTTCATTGAGTATATCCATGGTTTTCTAAGGAGGATATTGTATTGGAGGTCCAAATCTACCACATGACATACCATTTATTGAGTAGGTGGGCCCACTTTGATAGACAATAAGACAATTCCTTCTAAATTTTTCTCTAAGTTGGCATCGGATTTGATGGTGATGACAACATCCATAATGTCACCCTCAATATACCCCACCTATTTGAAAAATTTTAAGGTACGTAGATTGAGGTCTGATCTATCATCTATCATGATCCTTCTTAATTCAAAGTCATTAACGATGACTACTATGAAAAGTGGGAGGTTGTGATCAAGATTAGGAGATGACATATACATCAGCTTGACTAACAATCTACATGACATAGATAGGCATCCCACAATGTTTTAGAATTTCATGGAGTTTATGTTTTTTGGAATGTGTGACTCATGAAGGGTCTTATTAAATGTATCCTAATGGACTGGGCTTGTACAAAGGATAGATGGATATTGGAGCTAGCATGTTCTCAAGATGTTCTAGTAGGTTATATTGCACACCCAAGGTGATAGGGGTATATTACCATGCAATTGATATTTTTCCTCATTGAGTTGTGACAAAACAAAGTGAATTTATGTGTCTTTAATGTGGATTACTTTAACTAAAGGTTCAACTTGGGATATGTATTTAACAAGGTTTTCATAATCAATGTGTCTAGTGGGATAGTCTTTGCCAACACTGAAGTCACCCTATTTATATTTTCTATTAGTTTTTGTTTGTGATGTTGTTGGTGTTTTTGTGGATGAGGGCTTTTCTCATGTTTTTTTTGTGTTAGAAAACACATTTTGATAGATTTTCAATCTTGCATTTGATGAGGCTTGTGTGGGTGCATCCACAAAGTTCTCTTTCTAATTGATGAGATCTTAAACATAATTTTTTCATGAATTTGACTATTGTGTATACTTTGATGCAATGATAGACATCATATTTTTATCTTTATACCATACATGTTTTGGTTGACTTTCATAGGATAATTGTGTTTACAAGTATACTAGCAAATTTTTTTTATCCATTATGTCAAAGATGAAGTATAATGCTTCACTAAGAGGGATGAATGTTCTCTTTTAATTATTTTGGATGCATATATTTTGTCTAGACATCATTGAGATGGAATTGGTTTGATTCACATGTTCTTGTTTTGAAATATTGTTCTTCTCAGTTGATATGTCTATTACTCGATTGGTTGTTGGTATATTTTTTGTTGCTCGAAATGTTATGGGTGGTGAGATGGTTGTTAATAGTTCTATGTGTTTGGCCTTGGGGTAGTGGCTACCATGTGGACGTACTTAATATCAGTAGCACCATTCATGAACCATAATGATTTTATTCTCTTTCTTATAATGTGATCATTCATTTGTGTTGAAATGGCCACACTCTTAATGGCTCCTTTTGTATAAATTAAGGACTCCATCTAATATGATTACATTCTCAAGGTCCATTCATCTCTCTCTTATATATTTATAGGTTTGTAGATATTTCATGTATACATGGTAGGAAAGTTTAGAGTTTGCATTATCAATGATAAACCAGACAAGGTATATCTCTAAGAAGTTATAAGATACTCAAGTCATGAGGATTTTCCATGTTTGTGGGTAATCAATGAGGCTTTCACCTACCTTTTTTTTGGTGCGGCATAAGCCAACCACTAATAGCTCATTTTTTACTAGATGGGTGTATTGTGATACAAATTTATTAAATATTTCTGCAAATGTGGCTATAGTTTTGTAAGGGATTCTATACATCCGTTCAAGATAGTGACCCAATAATCTCTTGAAAAGTAGATGCATCAAGAATACATAACTATAGGCTAAATCTTGATATGCCATGCAAAATTATTTGAAATTTTTGATTGGATCACCTTTCCCTATGAATTTGTCAAAGTTTAGTGCTTCAAAGTTCTTGGGGAAAGATTCTTTCATGATGGATCAATCGAATAGATAGGGACACACTTCCAAAAATCTCAAGGCCTCTTCATTATTTACAACCTTTAGTTCCCTAATTGTGTTCCTCATTTCTTCACACTCAAGATTAACAAGTGTTGCAAGAGGTGCCTAAAAAATATTTTCTCCATGTGTAGGGTAGGTGTTTGATGGATGAGGTGAATATTTTGGGTTTTGATGTGTGTAGTGGGGAGGTTGGAATGATGATTTTTGGCCACTAGCATAAGAGTTTGGGTTTTCTATTATTGTGGGTAGGGGACATACTACTATTATAGTGGAGGTTTTTCAAAGTATTTTAGTGCAAGATGATTATGTGACTATTGTGGGTGCATGAAGGGGTAAGTTTACTACTTCAGTGCCTATTCATAAGGTTTTTGTTGCTAGGTGTGATAAAGCAATGTGTTGTGTTGTGGGGTCATATTTTTTTAATATATGGTGGATGTGAACCTTCTTGAGGTAACTCTTAGGTATTAGCACCTAATATGATGAGGTAGTTAATGTAGGAGGATGCTCCCACTTATTTCTATTATAGTGGTAGAACAATTTGGCTTTCCACCATAGATGATATGACTAGGTAGTTGGTAAAAGGTAGTGTTGGATTGACTAGTAATGGTTGCGATGATTGTGCCTAGAATTTTATTTGTGGTAAGGTGGGAACATCTAGTTTTAGGGTTTGTATGCCCAAGGCATGCATTTGTGGTTCTATCAAACCCCATGGGGATAATTGAAATGTAGTGTTTATGTCTCATGTCATTGTAAATAGGCTAGTGGTAATGTTGCATGGGGCAACAAATGGGTGGTTAGTGGGTTCAATTTGGGGCATCCTCATTGTATACTATGGCATTTCTCATGGGATATGTTGGAATTATGTGGTTTCATTAATCAAAGGTAGTTTGCATGAGGTGGATTCTTGTAGTCACCTAACATCATTGTAGACAAATGATTGAGTGACTGCAATAATTAGAATGGATAATAGGGTGGATTCTTGTGGTTCTATGACAACTATTGTGATGATGGGATCTCTAGTTTGTGTTTCTTGTGTGGTTGTGGGTTTTTGTGGCATTGTATGGACCAAAGGACATTGGGTGATGGAAGGTTGAGTGTTTTGGGGGATAAGGGTGATGACTTGAGTTGATCCTATAGTCGGGTCTATAACTTGTATTACTAGTGGGTAGACTCCTCTTGGGATCTATAAAGGATGTCTAGGGTTTGTGGGATGAAGGGGTTGTGGAAATCTGATCTTGTAGACCAACACTTTCTCTTTACAAATGTGTTAGGATGACATCACAATTTTGGACAATGATTTTATTGACCAATTGGGCTTACCAAAATTATTCATAAATGCATCTCTAGCACTAATAGTTAGTCTCATGCCACATTTATGCTTTATGTTGGTTGGGATGGGTCAAACACAACCATAACACTTACTAGATCAGGGTATGAACTAGACAACCCATTTTTTTGAGAACAAGATCACTTATATTGGTGTAGTAATTTTCTCTAAAATCAACTATTAACAATATTGTTCTAGGATAAAGATTAATTATCAACTTAAACTATTTTTCTTTATACTTGGAAAATAAACAAGTTTATGTGTACATATGGTTGTATAATTTTTATAAAAAATATCACAAATATTCAATTGAGTAACTCTACTTCTATACAATCTTAATTTGTGCCTTCTTTACCAACTTTATCTTGATACTTAATGTACATTTATCTCTTTCAATTCACCACCTTCAATATCTTAGTGCATTAATCTCAAAGATAGTATCAATGATTAAAATTCCATTTACATAATCATCATATATATACATATGATGGAGGTTCATGTGAACCCACACGTTTCAAAGAAGAGATTTTTTTTAATGTCGTCATTGCTTTATCTAAATTTTTAAAAACCTAGAAATAAAAATCAAATTAAATATTTTAACCATAAGAAGAATTTTCAAAGGCTTTACTTGGATTCTACATTTTAAGAATTATTTTTCCAATATTAATAAGGATTGGGTATACAAAAAGTAAGATATATTTCATGTTGTGGTTTTTATAACTAATCTTTTAGATACTTTTCATAACGATTTATCTCAATAATGTGTTTGATAACATCTCCAATCTTAAGGGAAAAATTGTGAATTATAGAAGCTTAAGATTACATATGCCACACCATATTCATTCTCATCAAACCAATGACCCCCACACATCAATTCCCAAAATTGCTCTTGACAATATTTTCATCCAAAACGTGTCTTCCTTTGCATGTGATACAATCTTTCTACTTAAGAAAAAATATTCTATAATTGAGGAAATTTGAGACTTTCTAGATTGTTCTATACTTGCAATAGAAGTCAATTTTGCTCTCCTCAAAATACATGTGGAAGAGAAATTTTCTATAAATTCAACTATTAACAAATATCATTCTAAGAGGGAAAAAAAAAAGTGTCATCAACAACTTAACTAATTTTGTTTACTTAAAAAAAGATGAATGCCATATGTATGGTTCTATCAAGTCAATAATTATTTTTAATAAATGTTCTAATAAGTAGCTCTTCTTCTACATAATCTAACTTTGTGGGTTCTTTCCCAATTTTATTTTTTATAAGTTGTATATACTTGTCCCTCTTTCAAATTATCTTAGTATCTTCATTTCTCAAAGAAAATATCATTGAAAGTAGAAATGTTTGACAAAGTCCTCTCATGAATTAAATCACTGCATAATCATAATAGTAATTTTATTTTAAAAATCTAATTTAATACATGTCAAATTAAGTATGTCATTATAAAAAAAAAGATACATCTCATTTGTGTTTTATGTAACAAATCTTTTACATACTATCCATAACCATTTACCTCAATCATGTTTTTGAGAATATCCCTAAAACTTAATTCAAGCCAAGGAGCACCAGACATAGATTCGCAATCATCTTCAACAATATTTTCATCCAAAACCTTTCTCCTTTGAAGATATCTTGATATCATTTTTCTCCATGTGACAATTCCATTTGTAATTGAAGAATTTAGTTTTTTGCCAAACCAAAAAAAAATTGTTTTTTAGTGTAAATAGGAATGGATAAATGCAAATTAAATGGTAAA
Organism: Cupressus sempervirens; assembly: GCA_028749045.1. NCBI lineage: Eukaryota > Viridiplantae > Streptophyta > Pinopsida > Cupressales > Cupressaceae > Cupressus > Cupressus sempervirens. Next base: position 139,577,274 of record CM053786.1, read on the forward strand.
TGATTGGAGATAACAAAACATATGAGTAGACTAGATATAGATAAAGATTGTATAGTAAACAAAAATTAATAAAAAAGTGTGCCACACTATTCATTGATATGTTATTTCATTAAAAACATTCTATCATTTTTAAAAATAAAAATAAAAATAGTACATATGTGCATATTCCATCCTTAAAACCAAAAATTAAATATTCAATATCTAAATGAAACAAATAAATTTTAAAAACATTATTAAATATTAAAACTACAATAACTATTGACTAAATATATAATAACAACTGATTCAACTCCTTGTTCATAATGGAAAATATGTTTAACTAACTCTAATATATACCACTGAGTTCAAATCCATACATCTGAGAATATAAAGATGTTTGACTAACTCTAATATATGAATGAGTGCATTTAGTACCTATATACAATCTAATTTTGGTGTGCTTATATTAGCTCATTTTTTAACTATCTATACTAATCATGAAGCTAATATTAGCTCCTTTGAACAATCACTTTAGAAATTATATACAAGAATCAAGAGTCACAACTTAGAAACTACTTGTATACAATTCATAGATTCATAGAAATATAACTTTTTATAAATTTCTAAGTTTTATCTATAATCTTCTTTTTAATATACTAATCAAATAAGCACTTAAAAATCTACTTATATAAAAAAAAACAGAACATAAGTGTCAACAATAAGAACACTGCTTTTATCCATATAAACTCAATAAAATGCCTTTTACCTGTATTTATAACTTTTTATATATACTCTTCTTTCATATACCCTATTCAATTTCACTTATTTAGAAACCAACTCTACACAAGTCACAACTAATGTTCTTTCCAAATTCAAACATAATACTTCTAACTTATTAAAACAACCCGAGTTGGCTTAGTGGTGGTAGTCCCATATCACTGTCACCATATGTAAACCCAAAAACTATGGCATAGTGTCGTGGACTATAAAACACACTTACTTACATATATTCTTATCTCGCATACCATAATTTTATAATATATTTATAAATCATAAATATGTAAAACAAAAACTGACAGAAGAAAAAAAGACGGAATAAGATCAAATCAAGATGAATGGATTCAACGAATACAATATCTAAAATATCTTCATCAGAGGCTGATAGCATTCTTATTGACTTTCTCCTTCGGCTGATAGCTCTATTTTATACTTTCTCCTTCCATCAGTGGACTGTAAACATGCTGTTACAGCTACGTTTATCTCAAAACATTTATCATCCAATATAACAAGATATCTCAAATCTTTTGTATTTTGTCATCTTTGAAAGAACGAAAGCGTATTCTTATCAATTAAAGAGCTGGAGATTTGGACATCAATGGCCGTCAATCTCTATCCTTCTTGTAAAGAAGAATATTAAAATCCATATAATCCATATATTGAAGAATATTGAAATCCATATAATCCTGCCCAACAAAACAAACCCTTTTCATTACGAGATTTGAGTCGTTCAAAATTCATAGGATTCGATTCTCTACAGCAATAAGATCACGCAGAAAATGACATTGATTGTCAAATTCATTTGACATTTTTGGGACTCTGAGAAGCAGTTTGGTTTCTGATAAAACTGCAATACCACTTTGGCATAAAGTACAAATGGAGCATCTTTCATGAACTATTTTGAAGCAGTTATAACAACCTCACCAACCAGGGAAAAGAGCTCGGAGGTGACAAGGGTCACTTCTTATCAATTAAATTGAGCAATTTAGTATTAAATTAATGCACTGATTTGCCACAGATAAAGCCTGTTATTCCAAGGTATAAAAATGGCAAAAACAAGAAATCACATCTTTTTAGCTATTCGCAATATTTTATGTTGGATGTGAAGGAAACGATTGAGACCCACTTGGCCATTCATGAGACTTTTGAACTCTTTTTCCTCCATTCTCATTTGATTTGACAATTATGAGAAGAAGTAAGTTTAAACATGCAAATAGTTATTAGGGACAAGATTTGAGTTATTCATTTCTTCTATTACATCACCGTCTTATCTTTCACAAATACTTCTTTTATAAGCAAGATAATAATATTGCTCTGCATTCTTTTAAGAAGGATTTGGAGATTTTAAAAAAATATAAAAAATAAAGTCTTGGTAAGTTGGACATTTAAAAAAATGAGAAGGGTTGAATAATATCTTTAATATAGAGACATTAATAAACTAGCAATCGCATGCTTTTGTGCATGCAATGATGCGTCGATAGAAAATATCACATTTTTATAATTAATTAGATAAAATCTAAAATGTACTAAATAAAAAAAATTATAACTAATTATTTTTTCTATAAATAATTACATTTAAATACAATAAAATGAATGTTATAAGGTACCTTGTAACATTAAATCAAAGTTCAATGTTTATTTTTAAAATTCTAAATTAATTGCCAATTGCTAGCTTCCAGTTTGTTGAATTTGTTTTGGAATAATCACAACAAATATGGTGACCAGGCAAGCTTGTGACTTCCTTGATAGAAACCAGGGTTTGATGGCGATGCCATAATGACACCTTGGTTGTGTAGAGATGGCAGAGATGGCAGGATTAGAGGAAATAGGTTTTTCAAATCGAGGGAACAAGGGCAGAATGGATTGGAGGGCGGGGTCTTTGGTGGATCGTGGCAGTTTTCTAACATTCCTTGGGATAAACAGGTTAATGATAGGAAGCCTCAACAAAGGAATAGCAACGGTTAGAACTGGGGTTTTTAGAATGATTAGAGACATGGGTGGAAAGGAAATGGAGCTCCCTAGCATTTTCATGGTGATCTGGCTTTACCTCGTTGCTTCGACTTTAAGTAGATTGAAAGGAATTTTTGGCGACCGAAATAAGTCCAACAAGGAAAAATGACGGTAGTGGGTATGTCTTCTGATACCCTAAATAAAAATGTCTTCAGGGTTTCTACTCTGCCAGTGCAAAATCCTTCTTGGAGTGAATCTGTCAAACACCTTTAGTGTAGGGCCTTGTTTATGAAATGGTTAGGGCCTTGGCCATCTTTAAGGAAAATCCAAGATTGGTTGAATGCTAACTAGGGGTAAAATATGGTGCTCAAGCCTCTAGCGAATGAATTCTTCATGGTAATTTGTCCAACACCTAATGATAAGAAGGCAATATTGAGTGGAGGCCCATATATGCTAGATGGAATAGGTTTTTATGTTTGCAACTAGCGGCCAAGTTTTAATCCAAAGATTGAAAAGGTGAAGGAAGTTTTGATTTGGGTTAACTTAAAGAATTTGCCATGGGAATATAAGGACGAGGAAACCCTAAGGATGATCGGAGATAGTTTAGGGGTTTTACTTAAATTGGAAGAGGCACTAGAAAAGAGTCGCTTGTTTCAGTTTTCTAGGATTTTGATTAAGATGCAAGATTGTTATTCTATGCCTGACCAAATTTCTATTCGCACTCCAAAAGAGGAATTTGCTGTGGTTATTGATGTAGATTATGCTGATCATGTCAATCCTCAAGAGTAGTTGGGTAAAGGGAAAGGACAAATGGAGAACTATTGTTTGGATTTGATGAAGCATATTGAGCAGTAATAGGAAATCATTCCCCCATGGTCTATCTCCTTTGAGGAGGAAATGATCTGTAGACCTAATAAAAATGGGGTTTGCTTAAAGATGGTTTGGAGATTAATCCTAGTGAAGATGGTTGCGGTATAGGTGTTGGTGGGAACTGCAAGACTACTACCCAATCTACACAGGGGGTTATAGAGACCCCTTACTCCGAACAGATTAATATCCAAGGAGCCCTAGGAAAGGTTCCTCTCCATTAGGGTTATAGCTCCTTTGTTCTAGATACCTTAGACAAGAATGTTGGTGAGGATAGTAAAGAAGTTCTGGATGAGAGAGAGCTAGTGCCACAAAGAGAGGAGAGTGTCAATGAGGAGGTGGGGGAGTTTCCTTTATCAGTGGGAAAGGATTGGGCAGAAGAGGAAATCTAAAAAGATATACAAATATCCCCAATCAAAACTCTGGAGTCTTTTTTGAATAGCGAGAAGGAATGTAGGAGGGATGCACTGGCTTTGAAATAAGAGTTTTTGTGTGATGAGGATCTTGGAGCAAATGAGTGTGGGGTCTTAGACTCATTGGTGATGGAACAAGAGCATTCCATTCAAATGAAACCATCAGGTATTAACAAACCTAAGGTCTCAAAAAAGGAAAAAAGGGACCTGAAACTGGTGAGTGTTAAACTTGCCATTGCTAGTTGTGCAGTGGACCAAGCTAAACTGCTAAGATCAGGAAGAGGATATACCTCTTCTCGGAAGCCATGAAGCTACTATCATGGAATGTTAGGGGTTACAATGCCCCTGACAAATTGTGCTTGGTCAAACTTGTAGTTGATCAAGCTAATTTAGATGTTGTTTTCTTACAAGAAATGAAGTTAAGTGGTGAAGGCAGGGTTTTTTTATCTAAGAAACTATTGTCATGGAAGTGTATGCTAGTAGATGTTGATGGTGCATCTAGAGGTCTGGGTATGTTATGGAAAGAGACCTCCATTTGTATTTCTTTGGTGGATTCTGGCCCTCATTGGCAACTAGTGAATATTTCCTCTTTTTAGTTGTAGATGAGTTTTTTGGCCTTTAACATATATGGGCCATGTCAATAGACCCTAAAATCTCAACTATGGTCAATTTTGACTAATAAATTGAGATTGGGGAAGGGAAAGTTCGTGGTATTGGGTGGTGATTTTATTGCAATACTATCTCCAAGTGAGAAACTAGGAGGGGTAGTCAATTTAAATAGAGGTCATCATGAGTTTGTTGATTTTGTTCTTATGGATAATTTACAAGATTTACCCTTCTCTAATGGATATTTTAAATGGACTAATTAAAGGAAAGGTTTTACCAATATTGTTGAAAAGATTGATCATTTTCTACTAGGTGGTGACTGGACAAGTATGGAGTGGTTATGCCAAGTGAACATTTTACCCCTTATAGGTTTTGATCACTTTCCTATCTATTTAAATATTAGGAATGATTCAATGCCAGAGCATGCTTCTTTTTAGTTTGAAAAGATGTGGTTGCAAGAAAATGGCTCTTATGATGTGATTAAAAGTTGGTGGAGCTTAGCTCCTAAATGCAAAGGCACCTATGCCTTCAAGTTTTTTAAGAAACTGTAGTTTTTGAAGGAACAACTAAAAATGTGGAATAGGGTAGTGTTTAAAAACATCTTTGATGAAAATTTTAAGCTCGAGAAAAACTTAGCAAAAGTGACTGAGGTGGTGATGGCTAGGGCTATGGATGATGCTCTCTATCAACAAGAGTTGAATATGAAAAAAGAATATGATGTAGTTTTATAGAAGGAAGAATTTTTTTGGAGGCAAAAGTCTCATGAATTATGACTTAAGGAGGGTGACTGTAATACCAAATATTTCCACAATTCTATAAAGGAAAGGAGAATAGTCAACAAGATTTTCTCCATCAAAAACTCGAATGGGGATTCCATCATGGATCAAGCATAGATCAATGGGGAGGCTGTAAGGTTCTTCAAGGATCTGCTAGGTGCTCAACATAAGGAAGCTTCCGAGGATGATTGTCTTGGTATGCTAGACGAAATTCCCAAGTTAATTTTAGATGCCTAGAATAACATCTTGACTCATCCGGTGTTGATGGAGAAAGTTGCGACTGCCCTTTTTAGTATGGGAAGGGATAAAGTACCTAGTCTAGATGGGTTTCTTGCTCTTTTCTTTTAGGAAGCTTGGACTTTTTAAGGACAAGAACTTTGGGAAGTTGTTGAGGAGTCTATAAGGAAGGAATTTGTAGCATGGGAATCTTTGTGTCAGTCAAAGAAATAGGGGGGTGTGGGTCTTCATAGATGGCAAGATGTTAACATAACATTGGGTGCAAAGTTAATTTGGGAAATGTATGAGCATCTAGATCAATTATGGGTCAAAATATTATAGGCTAAATATTTAGACTCTAGAGACCTGTTGAGGATCCTTATTGTTAGGAACCTGCTGAAGGGATCAATGGTGTGGAACTTTATGCTGGATTGCAGGCCTATATAACCAACCACATCTCTTGGCATTTAGGAAATGGGGAAACAACTTCCTTTTGGTATGACTCTTGGAATGGTTTGAGTAGGTTGGTTGATCTTGATGTTGT